>JAVTVY010052119.1:0-26767 GCA_036873755.1 Hanleya hanleyi | reverse complement strand
TAAACGCTTGGGCAAATCCCCCAGGAACAGGTTTTCTTGATTGACAATCATATTGCCTTTAGGAACGGAAAAGACCTTGGTCTGTACTCGTCGAATCGGGTAATGGGCTGGTTTTTTTCTCCAAGGCTCTGATGTGCCCCAACTGTACACCTGGGCTGGGTTTCACTTTGCGTACAAACAGACTTGCCTCTTGGATGACAATGTTATACTCGAGGTCCTCATTCGCGGCCATCAAGGCAAACGCAGGCGTTGGGCGCACTAGTCGTATTTTGACAGGTACTCCATTCAAGAGGTATCGGTCCTGCATGAATAAGTCCGCATGCAGACGTCCCATCATATCGACCGAGTGACTCTCTGCTGTGAAATCCACTCTCTCCGTGTAGCCGGCATTATCAGGACTCGCTTCCATCTTGCCTGGGGTATCTCGGTAGAACAACGGGGCTGTCAAATACGACTTTTAGCGTCACGCCCGTAGGATAACAGTGTTTCGATGTAGGCTCGGTACGGGTACGTGTTCGTTGAGGCGCTCACCAGTTTATCACTGAGGGCTATATCCACTTGCTGGAATAGCGAATGAAGCCAGAGATTCACTGGACCCACGGGTGCATCTGCTTTCAGGTCTGTCCCATCTTTATTGGTGATTTTAGCTTTCACATATAGGTACGTATGGGCTAAATCTAGGTAGGTCGTATCTGCGTTGGTGATGGTGAATTCAATGGGGCCTGTGGCTGTAATGCTGGAAAGGGGCAGATGTTCCACCCATTGACCTTCTTCGGCACTGGTCTGAGTAGCTGGGACGGTCCATAAATCAAATTCACTGTTGGTAGAAGGACACGACTCGGCATGGATGAAAGCCATCTTTAAGAAAAGATATCCTTGGTCTTCTTCGATGTGCGTCGTCGCTGGGTCGGTCGTCGACTGGTGCGTGGTCTCGGAGGGGCAGCTCTTTTATTCCCTACGGTGCGTTGTGCTTTGGCCACCAAGACGCCTCCCGCTTCTTTGGCCCGCCGTTTCAAGGATTCTTTGGGTGCCGTACACCCCAAGACATCACCGGCCACTTGCAGTCCACTGCGCACCGCTTGTTTGCCGATCGCTTTGACCCCACGCGTCACCAAGGGCAGAAACGTTTTGACGATGCTCCCGAGTATGTTCCCCAGTCCATGGCCTCGTTGCATGCGTGTACCCGCAAAGACAGGAAAGTTACCCCCGGCCTGTTTGGTGTAATGATCGACGTAACTGGCTGTATGGCATTGATAAGGCACCTTCATTATGCAAAGTGAACCGCTCGGACTTGACGGAAACGAAGTGTCAGCACCACTTTTCCTCGTTCGAATGCCACCGGTCGTCCCGTGTCGTCTCTTATATCGATGACGATGGAGCTAATATCGGTCTGACTGACCGGTAGATACACGATATGCCTGAAACTGTGGGTGACTTGAGCGCCATACGTGCCTTTCACCGGGCAGACGCGCAGTAGAGGTACGTTGCTGTCGCCGACAATGTGTGCATCGACCACGTCCGAGTAGACGTACAGCCCATAGATACCACCACGCATGTCCATCGGGATGTGGGCTATCTCGCCGGTGGGGCCAGCGTACCCCTGGTAATTGAAACCCAGCATTTGCTGTAGGGTAGCACTGAGTTCGACACTCACGTTGGGGCTGAGCGTGAGATTGGCCTTGTCGTTGTGTGCGTTGTAATCGAAGTCCACATGATTTTTGAAGGGGAAAGATTTGATGGATTTTGAAGTATTCGTGACGTCTCGTAGAGACTTATAATGCATCAGACTTCTCAGTCCACCCATGAACTCCTTGGGGGAATCGTATTGACCTTCGGGTAGTTTGAGTCGAGTTTCTTGTCCTTCGTAGGTCACCTCGTACCATACTTCATTGGCTCGCACGTTGCACCACGAGTAAGGGTATTGGATATCCACGAGTCCACATTCCCAGCGTCCAGGTAAATGCAACGGTTGTGGTAACTGGATCACGTACTTGGTCAAGGTGTTGTCAGGAAACACATCAGCCGAGCTGTTACTGGGTAGGGTGAGGTAAAACATGATGACTGAGCTGTCCTGCTGCTGCTGTTGGTTTTAATACTTCTCCCAGCCCTTGGGCGCTAATCGTCGTGATGGTCGCGGTGATTTAGCCCTTGGTGGTTGCAGGGGGTGGCGTAGTAAAAGGGGTGAAAACGTAGGTGCCCGCCGTGGTGGTGATGTGGGAGGTGACTCCGGTTCCCAAGGTTCTGGTGGTGTACTCACATTCTGCATAAAGGCCCAGCGCTGAGGGTTGCCCACCAATTCCTGTGGTACATGCACGTCTTTCAAGCCTTGAGCGAAGACCTCCCATCCTCGAGGATTCGTGTGCGTCCTGCGTTGACGCATCAGGTCATTCACTAAATCCGTCATGTGGGTCCCGGGGACCACCTGATTCTGTACCAGGAGTTCGCCTTTATCATTCCAAGTCATGTTAGGATTTTGTTTCATCCGTTGTAATACCAGGCCAGCTTGTTTCTTGAACGATGCAGGCACACTCTTCAGGACTTCGTCTTCCACCCACTGTGGGGCTGTGGAAGGTACTCCACCCGGCTGTTGGAGCGGTGCTGAGGTCGGCGGTGTGTCACGTGGTGATGGTGGTGGTGGTGGAGCAGAGAGGATTTTGTATTGGTCCATGAACGTCATGTACCGCTGAAGCGTCTCATTGTACCGTTGTACTTTCTCACTATCGCTTAACCCCGGTCTCTGTAAGATCTGTTGCATTTCTCCATCGAGGGTGTTTATCATCTTCACCGTAGAAGGGACAGGGTAGGGCGATTGGAGGTTTTGAAGGAGCCGAGGTTCGACGAGGACCATTTTTTTCGTGTGGTTCATTGTCGGCCGAAGAGTCCACCCAATACTGGACCCAACACGGAAGCGGCCAACGGTGCTAAGATAGCCCCGAGAAATCCGCCTTGCTGTAACACCTTATTCTTTTGTGTTTGAGACACTCGCTTCTGGACTAAGGTTCTTAGACCTGTCTTATGCTTGGCCAACTTGGTCTTCTGAGCCGGAGTCAGTGGTACGTTGCCTTTTAAGATATTGAGTCCAATCTCGCACAGACAGCACACGAGAGCAGGGTCCGCACCGCGTACAATGGTTCGGACTAACTCGGGTGGGGCCGTCTTCAATACACGGAGCGTGGGAGCGTGCTTCCGTACTCGCGCAGACATCCTGTACAACTAATGCTAGAACCCACAATTCTGCTCTTTTTATCTACTTCAGAGACAAAAATCAATCCTGCTGTGGTATTCATTCTTTTTTATTATCCCCATCATCAAACACACACACACCCCAGCTGGGGGAGCCACTGTAGGTGTGTTTACATTATTTTTGCATGTACACGTTGTGAGTCTCTCCGGGAAAGATGCCGGTCCGTAGTCGAAGGTGGTCGGGGGTGGTTTGCTTCAGGTCGAAGAGCATATACCCGTGCTGAGGGGTTGTGGCATCTTTAAAGGCTTCCAATGCAAACGGTGTGCGGCCGGGATACATCTGTCTCGCCAGGTGCAGCAGTTGAGTGGTATCTCTCGGGTTTTTGAAGACCACCATGTAGTGGGCATTTAAGCTGATGTTCCGATGTTCTTTGTTTTTACTGAACAGATTCTGCACAATGTAGATGATGCTGAGCCGTCGATGATGGCTGCCTTTGGTAAAGAGTTGGTGACCCGCGCATCCGTCTCCGCCATGAGATCATCCAGAACCACCAAGGTGTCGGGTTCCAAATCGGCCAGGTTAGGTAGGCCTTCCACGAACGTGATGTGGGGCATTGCTGCATACGCTTCCTGCCATTCTCCGTAACACCACACGACTCTGGCAATGGGTGGAGTGATCATGCTGTCGGCGTGTTGAAGGAGCTTCCTGACGAAGTGCGTTTTGCCGGAGCCCGTCGGTCCTGCGATGACGCAGGTGAAGGGATGCTGCCACCGAGGGTCCATGGTTGGAGGTGTATCCGTTGTCGTGGTAACCCGCTCTTGTAAATTTGGTACGAGTGAACTGGAGTGGTGGTGGTGGGCACAACGTCGGTTGTCGTTGTCTGTTCACGTTCAGGGATGATGATGGTGGTGGTGGGTACAACGTGGGTGGTCGTCGTTGTCGGTTCACTGTGAGGGATGAAATCCGGTGGGTCTTCAGACGTAGTGGATGTACTTGGTGTAAGTGTGGAGCTTACACTCGTTGTGGCTTGTACACGGGGTGTGGAGGTGGTGGTGGTGGTGGTGACGGGGCTGGATACGACTGGTGCTCTCTGTAGACCGGTTTCACTGGTGGCTGGTGTTCTCAGTTGGTTAAGTAACGTGCTGACATAGGCTACGTCGTAAAACATACCTCCGTACAACACACTCAGCAGGGTTAGCACTAGTACACCAAAGCCCACTTGCACTTTGCGCGTTTTGGAAGACGCTGTGTTCAGAGACGGTTGCACCGTGTTCATGGTTGGACGTGGAATGAAGGAGGACGGTAGTGGTGTCTGGTTTTATAGTCGTTTCACCTGGTTGGCAGCGACCCAGGAATTGAAGGAACTGGGCCAGCCTTGCCATTTGACGAAATGAAACAGTTTGCCACGTCGACGTTCCGTTTTCAAAATCTGCTCCACCGTGTAGTAGTCTTGCTGTGATTTTACGACAGGCTGTAATTCCGGCTCGTAAAACGTGCCTAGCAGCGGTTCCCCTTGAAGATCTTCCAGTTCGTAGACTCGCCGCTGTCGGGGTAGGCGCCGTTTAATCAGGAAGTGCTCATCGCTCCAGTTGGGCAAGTAACTTTTCTCGAACTTGCCCTTGACTTTACTGATGCGTACAGGGTCCCCGACCCTGAACATCTCCTTCGGTGCTGGTTGCGATGGCCTGGGGTACAAGACACGCCGGACACGCTTCATTGCGTTGTGTCACGGTAATGGGGGCTCTCTGTATACTTCGATGATAGGCTCGATTGTAACCCCTCACCAGTTTCGGGAGAACATCGATGTACCGCCTTGTATTCTTATAGGTGAAATATTTATACATACGACCTTTAAATGTCCTGTTGAACCTTTCCACCACGGACGCCTTGGTCTCGTTGTACGTATGGAAGAAGAAGACCTTCTGGGCTTTCAGAAAGGCTTGGAACGGTCTGTTGAGGAATTCCGTGCCTTCGTCGGTTTGCACATACAAAGGTTTGCGCCCGGTCTTGAAGATGTCTTTGAACGCCGCTATGAGATTCGCCCCCGTTTTCGTCCGGATGGGCACCACCCACGCATACTTGGATAGGATATCGATGCACGTCAAGATATACCGATTCACATCGTTGTGTTTGGCAAAGGCGCTCATATCGACCAAATCCGCTTGCCACTGGGCATCTATTCCTCCCACGATGACCCGGTTCCGTAGAAAATGGCGACGGACAGCTCGATGTAAGGTATAGGTGTCTTGTTTTCTTAACCAATCTCGGACTTGGGTACGTTGTATCCCCTGGGGTTTGGCCGCTCGATAGAGAGCCGACAATGCACTATAGGCCGCCGGACTGTCGGGACTGTAGTATAAGTTATCCAACACCTTCTCCCAGCGCTTCATGGTGACACAATGATGATGGACCCGGAGAGTATGGTTTATTTATAACAAGTTTCTACCACCGTTGTGTTGACTCAGTTCAGCCGGGTAATCAATGGCCTCGTCGTCGTCGTCGGGTTCATGTAGTTGTTGTTCATGGGGTTCAGCCAGCGCGTCCTCAATAGCACGAGCCCACCCCAACTCGTCTGATGATCGTTCGTCCGGTGTAAACAGCTGGTCCACAATAGGCACCACTTTCTCCAAGGCTGTCCACAGATCGGGGCCTAGGGTGAAGCCTCGCGTAGGGTCTTGGTAGCGGCCCAGACGTGCGAAGAAAGGCCCACGGTATACGTAGATGGCATTGTCTATGTGGATGAGGTGTCCGTCGAGCTCGCCGCTCAACACCCGTTTAAATTTGGTCCAGCCGTCACGCTGTAGCGTCACCGTAGTGGATGTGGACTCCGGATCCCACCCACAGACATCCCGGTCTTCCACCAGGGTGACTTTATCTTCATAGACGTGTAACCCCACCTGGGGTGTAAGGGGCAGGATGGCTCGTAGGACGGATGACATGCTTGCTCCAATGTCGAACGGTGAATGACACACACTCTGTCTGACCCTGGTATTTATAGTGTCAATACCACAGCGCCAGGGTCAATAGGGCACAGACTAGTATGAGGCCAACCAGCCGGTGCTGGTTCCGGCGTGAGCGCTCGTGGTCCATAGCCCGAGCATCAAGGATGGCTGTCATAGTCCAGTAGTGGTGAGTGATGGCACGCCTCTCCATCGAGTGCACTCTGTGGAGGACCGCTTCTGTGAACTCGTTCAGGATCTGGCGTCGTCCCTCGTTGTCGTCGCCATCTGCAAACATGGACCGGACCACTGCTCGGTAACCCGTGAATGAATTCACCACGGTGGCATACTGTAAAATGCGAGTCGCATGGGGCTGGGTCTCCGCCATGGCTGTGCAACCGTAGAAATGAAGGTGTGGGATCCAGAGGGACGTGTTTTATAGACCAGGTCACATCTTGGATATGGCCCATAATGCACCGGGTCAAAATACTCGCTTCTGATTGGACGAGAGCTCTGTGACGGATTTGAAATACTCGCTTCTGATTGGACGAGAGCTCTGTGACGTCATCTCATTTGCATAAAAGAGCGGGAATTTCAGTTTTATATACTGCGCATGCGCAGAATGACGATATTTCAACCCCACACCCACCCCATCAGATGCCCCTTCACGAATGCTTCACTTTGGTACCTTACTCGACCCCATTGGACCATGCAGCGTATTTCCAGTCTGGGGACTACTTTTTCTACGCGGAAGCTTTCTTCCGCGACCGCATCACCGCCAGACCGTATCACCGCGGAGGAATATACATACCCAGGGACCTTTGCCGGAACTATAGTGACCCAGAGTTACCTCCCCCTAGATTGGAACTCTTCAGTGTTGGAGGTGGGAAAGGTCAGTCGCGTGACGTCATCTCATTTGCATAAAAGAGACCCAATTTAGCCTTTATATACTACTCACAGAACTGTCAACAATAACAGAAATTATGGGTATCTGTTCTGAGATATTCTGCTCGAACAGTCAAGGCACTGCACATTTAATTTCTCACAAAGTCCTTCAGCCACTGGGGTTCCTGTCGCGAAGAAGAACGTGATGGAAATCTCAAGACTGATTTATTTGGCCACATTCAAGGCGCCCATAACTTCCTCACCACGAGGAGCCGTGTAATACGTCATCACAAACTGTGCATGCACTTGCATTAACATATATGAATATTCATCAGTGCCGCCGGGCATTTACTTATGATTTATCCAAATTACAGTCCATCAACAAGGTGGCGCCACTGAGTTTCGCTTCTTCATGTCTGTTACAGTTAAAATGGGTCTTGCTTTCTTTGTGTCTGTGGATGCCTGTTCAAATTCTTCACAGGTGATAACTTCCAAAAGCTTCAAATGTCGGATTTCTTCGAAATTCAGCATATACACTCCTTGTGACCAGACGTGGGTTGATATTGCGTTTCAGCAAGATCCACCTGAAGGTGGCGCCACGGGGTCTTGTTCCAATCTTCTGTGCATGTTCCAAACTTCCAAATGCTTTGTCTGATTAGGCATCCCTAGGGATGCCTTATGTGTTTGTCATTTTCTTCTTTCTACGCTCCTCGCTGTTAGTTTTGAATTTCATGTCGCTTTAAATGTCGCCATTTTCGTAAATTTTGCTGTCCAGTCCTTCTATTCCATATCATATGATTTACACTAAAGCTTTTGCAGGAACCATATTTTATTTCAGAAGTATAATATGAAATAACTTGCGGGGGAATCCCCACAGTACCGAGCCCCTTTTAGTTTTGAATTTCGTGTCGCCTTAAATGAAGGGCAACACTTCCTTCAATTTTGCTATCAAATCATTCTATTCCAAGGGCGTCGGAAGCGGTACGGCAGGTACGGCCATGGCCGTACCACTTTTGCGCAAAAAAAAAACGAAAGAAAGAAAGAAAATAACGAAGAAAGAAAGAAGAAAACACAAAATAAAAAAAAAATAAAAAAAATAGAAATGCAAGCGGTTTTGATAGCTTCCAAGTTGAATAAGACTCTGATCAGTCCAAAGCGCCACTGAATTCGTTAGCGGCTCTGAGCACCGGCCAGCCCTCTCGGGACTATTTCGATCGTGCATGGAAGGTAACATGTACGTTCGTATGCGTGATGCCGGTTTGGTATTCACGTTATTTTATCAAAGAAATAAGAAATTAATTTTCTTCATACGAATTTCGTTTTTCGCTTGTCCAATATGTCATAGACCTACACGCTATAGGTTGTTTCTGGTTGCATGCTACCTTTACAGGTCCGTACCCGGCCTTGCATTTCAAACAATATACGGCCTAACGAGCTGTGGTTAACACAGGAGCTCAACAGCGCCTTATATGTTGTATCACCTGAACACACTTTTTACACTGTTCTGGCGTATATCCTATCGGGAACAAAACACTGCTCAGATGCCCTCTGTGAGCGCCATTTGGTGACTTATTTTTTTATATAAAAAGCGCTAACGCTGCGAGGGGGTACCACCCTCTTAGGCTCTTCCCCTGCTTAGTCGCTTTGCTCCTTCGCGAATTGGTCCTTCGCTTTCTTGCAGGCCCTGCGAAGTGTTGGAAATGGGAAGTGGGGCGAGGGGTCTACTCATAATACTGCCGCAAGTACTTCGTTCTCCAAGTAATTCCCTGCAAGTAACTGTAATGACGGACGGGGTAGAGGGGTTTTCTCATTTTGTTTTTTTCTTTTTGCGTCCCTTGTCCATGATGTAATTTACTCTTAGCAGTCATGACCCGTTATACAAACTACGAGTGGCAGCTTTGTTATTGCAGAAGTATAGCTGGCTAAATTATGAATGTAGACGGCGTTACTTCTGCAATGAATTTATCAACACCCCATTGCCCATTAGAATTATATTGATTACGTATACAAACAATGTGTCTAGGTTACGGTACTTTACTATACATATATTTCTTTGTAATTCAGCATCGCAGAAAACCACCATCGATTGCGTTTTCATGGTAAAAGGGTTAGGAAAGAACTAAATATACACTTCAATGCAGAGTGATTTTATTCGTCAGAAATCGCTCAGAACGCGTCTCCGGCGATCTAGACCCCAGGAGCTTCCGGGGCGTATGCGGCCCCTGGACCCTCGCCTAAAGTGCTATGATAGTGGCCGTACCACTTTGAATTTGCTTCCGACGCCCCTGACATCATATGATTTACCCTAAAGCTTTTGCATGAACCATATTTTTTCTATTTCAGAAGCATAATATGAAATAACTGGCGGGGAAATCCCCGCACTACTGAACCCGTTTTTTAAATTTCTTGTCATCTTAAATTAAGGACAACATTTCCTTCAATTTTGCTATCAAATAATTGTATTCCACATTATATGATTTACCCTAAAGCTTCTGCACGAACCATTTGTGTTCACACATATAACGTACTATATTAATTACAACTGAGTTCCTAAAGTTTGGGTGCACACTGTGCATATGATCAACTTCCTGGATTCGACCTTGTGGTTTTCCAGACTGACAGATGATGGCATGCAGTTGTCAGTGTGGTTGTTTCATGTACAGGGAGCTTTCTATGGCTTTCAGGTCAGCACACCTACCACTACCCTCAAGGAGAGCATGCATGTCCCCACCTCCAGGGCGCCGAGTCGCACCCTCTATCTCCCAAACTAGCCCTCGCTCGACCCTCATATATTGTGTTTGAGCATATATATCTCCAATATATCTTGGCAGGAGTTGAAATTTGTGTGTTGTCTGCAATATTGGGATAATTCTGCCACCCCTCGATGAATTGCAACCCCAAAAGGTTTCAATTTATCAGGCACAGACCCATGTTTTTGTATTTGGTAAGTGGGTCCCTTGTCTATAGATCTTGCTTGGAATTGTTTCTCATGCCAATCTGCCTCTGGGTGGCGCCACCTGTGCATTTCCAGAAAATAACTTTTGAAAACCTTTTAGGATTCTTTCCAAATTTGGTGTGTAGTACCTTGTCTCAAGATGTGGCTTGAGAATGTTTTTCATGTTGATTCGTGTACAGCGGGGCCACCTGAAAGCCAAGTTAAATGTTTCCAGACAACAAATTTTGAAAACCTGAACCGATTCATTCCAAATTTGGTGTGTAGGTACCTCACCTCAATTTCTCGTTTGGCATTGTTTTTCATGCCGATCCAAATATAGGTGGCGCCACCCTGGGGCAAATTTAAAATTATGTTTCCGGACAATAACTTTAAAACTTCAATGAATTCTTTCCAAGTTTGCTGTACTTTCCAATGTCAAGGGATCTCGGTTGGGATTATTTTTTATGCCTATCTGCCTATACATGGCGCTACCTGTGGGCCAAGGTAAAATTGCATTTCCGGACAGTAACTGTTGAACCTGAATGGATTCTTTCAAATTTGGTATGTTGGTACATGTACCTTCCCTCAAGGCATCTTATGGGGCCATGTTAATGATGTTTTTCCCAAGTTTTACGTTTTTCACTTTCTTCACAAATAATGAATGTCGCCTTTACTAAAGATGCAAAAGGGATGCCTTCTCGATCGTATTCGATCGACTGTGTCTAGTTTCTGCAATATTTGGCATATGCATTCTTTGTGACAAGATGTTGATTGGTATTGCATTTCAGAAAGATCTGCCTGTAGGTTGCGCAACTAGGGTTCTTTCCGTTCTTTTGTGTTGCAAGCAATAACTTTGAAAGGCTTTGAACTGTAGCTCGAAATTTGGTTTCCGGGCAATAACTTGAGAACTGCTCATCGAATTCTTCTCAAATTAGGCATGCATATGCATTGTACCTTGCCATTAGATGTTGCTTGGGAGTGTGTTATCCGCTTCTGCTTAGGTGACGCCACTTGATGACAAAATCTGAAATTTGTTTTGGGCCAATAACTTGAGGACTGCATGCTCATCGGATTCTCCTCAAATTTAGCATGCATGTATCATGTTGCGTGGGATTGCCTTTCGCTCACTTGTACTTACAGGTGGTACCACATGGTGGCGAAATACCAGATTTGTTTCCGGGTAATAACTTGAGAACCGCTCGTCAGATTCTTCTTAAATTTGGTATGAATATACCATGACATATGATGTCGCTTGGGATCGCGTTTCGCCCACTTGCGCCCACAGATAGCACCACCTCGTATCAAATCTAAATTTGATTTCGCTCATCGGATTTTTCTCCAATTTAGTATACAGATACCGTGCCATAATATGTCCCTTGGGATTGTATTTCGCCTGCTTCTGCATATTGGTGGCGACACCTTGTGGAAAAATCTTAAATTTGTTTCTGGCAATAATTTGACAACTGCTCATCGGATTCGTCTCAAATTTGATATTCATATGCCATAAGATGTCACTTGGGATTGTGTTTCGCACGCTTGTGCCTACAAATCTAAATTTGGTTTCCGGGAAATAACTTGAAGACCCCTCTTCAGATTCTTCCCAAAGTTCGTATGCTGAAACATGTACCATGTCATGAGATGATGTTTGGGATTGCGTTTCGCCCACTTGCACTTACAGTTGGTGATACCTGGTGGCAAATTTAAAATTTGGTTTCCGGACAACAGGTTGAGAATGCGTTCAGCTTCTCAAATTTGGTTTGCAGATAATATGCCTTGAGATGTCACTTGGGGTCGCTTCTCGGTTACATAATTTCCATGCTTCACTTCATGGAAACTATATTACAGAAGCAATCAACGTTCAGTCAACCGTTCCGAGTTGATTTTAAAACTTGGGAAGGCAGAAAGACCCTTCCGCACCCAACGCCTATGAAGTTGCAGTTGCCTCCCTCATGTATATCCCCCCGAGACCCAACAATGCTAAAAAATATTGCTGCCATTTCAGCGGGGGACTTAGCATCCTCTGGCTGCTTGTTTCTACTTGTTGCGGAGCCGAACCCAGTTCAGCTTATGAATGTGAATGAGCAAGGATGCCGACATGCTTTTGGGGAAGTAAAATCTGCATTCAATACAGATATAGGGTTTTTTTGCGCTTTACTCAATCGGTTATGCTTTTAATCTTTCTCCGCCTTGCTTTTTTGTTTAGTTTTGGGTCGTGTTTCCTTTTTTTCAATTGGGGGTCCCCGTTCCGCCGTCCCTGCAAGGTGCACCCTAAAGCGATGTATTACGGACAGGCACCCTGCCCAGATCTCTACCAGTCATGTCATCCTACGAGAATCTTTCTGTTGGACAAAGTAACCTGTTGACAATATCGTTTTCGTCAGGACATCGCTGTTTATCGGTAATAGACAACATATTGCGCACATTCAGTTTCCAGCCGCTTTTGATTAATCTATAATGACTGCTATAGGTGTACTCTTCAAGACGGGAGAAGCGCAGATTTCCATGGTATAAATGTTGTATGCCGATCATTCTCACAATTCTAGTCTGAATCTGCTTGTAAGTCAGTCTTGATAAATTAATATCTTGTCCCTTGTAAGCCCCAATCACCGATCTCAATATTGCTTCAACATCTGTTGAAGGTCCATCTGTTGAACATCAATGAAATAAATTTGTGTCCTTTTATCTCTCTGATATTCGAAACAGAATTTCAGTGAGAAATTCCAGTTCTCAGCAAAAACAACTTCTGATACCAAGTGGATCAGTCAAAGTTCAAACATAGTGAACAGGACCATAAAATGATTATATAACCATATGGGGTCAACGAATGTAAAATTCGGCTTGTCTTACATGCAACTGAGCGATAGCAAGACTTTAGGCCAGGCAATTACTTCTGCAATGCTCAGCGGATCAACAGCGGATCGCTTGTTAGTGGTTGCGCCATAATCCGTTTAATTCTCACATCTGTGTAAGTAGTCCAGACCCTATCTCAGCAAAATAGATTCAGACTTAAAATTACACAATTTAGAACAGGAATTTTAAATTGATTTTTTTTTTCGACAGAAGGAAGTCTATTGGAATATTGAAAGTGGGTATTCTTCAATGAGGAGTGCTCGGTATACACCCTGTGAGCACCATCTTTGTTTTATCCAGCCAATTGCTATGTTGCCACTTGGCTTGATAAATTGCTGATGTGCCAGCACAAGAAACCTGGAAGACAGTAGTGATTGGCCAATTGGGAACGCACACTTGGAGGTCACTGCCGAAATGTTCGCCTCCCTCGAGGAGAATTGCCATTGATATTTAACCAGGAGAGAATGGGACTAGTTGGGTATTTTTCTGATGTCTTTTGATGAAAAAAATTCTGAAATTCGAGTAGCAAACGCATGGGCGTCGCCAGAATTTCTTGAGAGGGGGTCGTTTCCTATACTTACCATCTTCGTTTTATCCAGCCAATTTCTACGTTCCCACTTCGAACTTCCCTTGATATATCTGGACCCCTTCAATGTTCAAATAACTTATAGGCACGAGACGTCACTGACTTCGAAAACATTTGAAATTCGAAATGGGTCGCACAAGAGCGTTATTGATTGACTGACCTAATTAGTGGGCACCATACTAGGAGGAAGGACGCCGCTAATAGAGGATGATGTCACTCTATGTGACTTAACTCGCAATCGATGTGTACGTTCTGATTGGTTCTTCTGTCGTTAGCTGGTGAAATTTACACCTCGGATTTTGAATGCTGGAGGAATCAGATAAATCAAGGCAGGTTCGAAGTGGGAACGTAGAAATTGGCTGGATAAAATGAAGATGATACTTACTTATTACAGAGCCCAATACTACGATGTCCAATTTTGAAAAATAACATAGGAATGGGCGATTGCACCCAACGACCCTCCTAGCCACGGCCTTGAAACTATTATTAGCAATTGGGTCTGGTTAAATCCCTGTTAACAGTCAATGCCAACAACGCCGCAATGGGGCACTGGATGGTCAAAATGGGGCACTGGATGGTCAAAATGAGCTAGGACACTTGATTGGAATTAGACTTAGGCACACCATGTGTTCAAGGAAATTAAATCAATGGGTTAACAGACTGTAGTCACCATTGTGCGAAATGTATTCACAATACAGGCACGGCGGAAAAGCAATTGGTGATTGGCAGGGCCACTATCACAGCACAGTAGGCGAGGGTCCAGGGGCAGCCTAGGCCCCGAACGATCCAGGGGTCTTAGGTTGCTGGAGATGCATTCTAGCTTATTCCCGAGCAATAAAACAAGAAATCTTTGGCTGTGTAAACTCCATTTGTTTTACCTGTTTTGTAGTTTCTCACATTTTTTTTTTCTTTTTAAATATTCTCCGTCAAGCAAATGATGTTCGGAAGCATAAATAATTTAAAGATTAAATATATATCATTTCAATCGAAAGGTTCATTAAGCTTTGACCACGTCACTGAACATATTTTTCTACTCATTGCGGAGCCGAACACAGTTTGTCAGGGTTCATACACTTACAGCAGGAAAAAAAATCCACAGGCCTGCAAGTGGCTCACAGCGAAAATATAGGAGGAAATTTGCAAACATATTGGAAAAATATAGGAATTTTCTGAATAAAATATAGGAAATAAAGGAGTGTATGTTCCAAAAGTGGTAGTTTTCTGGCGTTTAATCAAATTACTTTCACTGAATGCGGTCATAGTGGTGGTCTTTTAGGTGACCTGTTCTGTTGTTTGATTCAGCAAAGAGCGATTGAAATGTCTTCATATTCATATGTCTAAAAAAAAATTCTGAAATGTATTTCCTCGTGTCAGCTTAACTCATTACAGAGCATTGATGAAAGTTTTCATGAGAAAAAGTCAAAATATAGGAAATATAGGAGGTTTTGAGTAAAATATAGAAAAATATAGGAATGACTCAAAAATATAGGAAAATATAGGAGGCACTTGAAAGCCTGAATCCAGGAGTTTTCCTGGACATTCCAGTTGAATAATTTTAATATTTTAGTACAATAATTCACAACAAAGATTAGCAAATTAACGAAGTTCAGGAACAAATTTTGGTACAGAAACGCATGGCACCAGGTCGTTGGTTCTTCAGAACATGAGAGTGTGATTCCTCCAGCTTATTTTTAAGCATTTTCCAGGACTTTCCAGGTTAGCAATTAAATTCTATTTGTTTAAATGACTTCCCAGGAGGCGTATGAATCCTGGTTTGTGAACAAGCAAGGATACCCCTCATGCTTGAATAGGAGGTATACACTCTTGATAAAGGAGGATGTATGCCACTCTAGTAAGAGAAAATTGTGATAAACTAAAGTAGGTACAGAACAAAAACATGGCTTAAAGATGGATTTATTTGGCCAGACTACAAGAACCTGATGAAGTTCACCTATAGATATATATATATATGTGTATAAAAGAGGGCTCCCTGCACCTCCCAGGATTTGCCCAGCCTCAGCTCAGTGAAATAGCAACTACAATATATAATGAAATAGACTATAGCCATAAAACAGTGACAACAACAACAACCAGCAGGATCTGCAGCGATTTCAGATTATTCAATATGTTGAAATCTATGGGGAAAAAACAACAAGAATTTAACTAGAACAAGAATCAAATGAGGATAACGAATTAAATTCAATGAGACGATAAAATAATGACAAATTCTATTGTCCATGATTGAAATACAACGCTCTAAGCACCTTAAGAAACCATAAAGTAGGGTCAGGGACAAATACTGTGCCAAGAAAATAAATGACAAATATATAAAAACTTTGACTAAAAGTATTACATAATGAAATCCATTCAATAAAAATAAACTAAATGTAGTGTTCGGACATTAGTCAATTCCACGACAATCTTGGACAATTTCAAGTTCCTAAATTTCATTCAATGAAAATATAGGCCTGCTTCAACAGATATCATTTAAATACCTGAATCATAGAAAATCTGGAAATCTACCAGCAATATACATTTCATCTTCATTCCTTCTCTGTCACTTTTGAAGTCCAAGATATAATATTATCATACCCATTTCCTACTCCCAACACTGAAGCATATAATTATCTAAGTATAAATATGGTCATTATAAGATGTTGAGCAAGATATTCTCTCCTGCAGCTTGCAATGTTATGAGTTTTGTAAAGTACTTCAGACCTATCCTAATGCTATCCATACTTGTTTGACTAGAAGCAGGTTATGTAATCATCAATGATAAATGCACCGACTGTTCGAGCATAATGATCTTTCTGGTTCTCCAAAGAAACTCAACATTTCAAACCAAAATTTCCTTTCCAATTTCTCATGTCAAATATTTGGTTCCAGTTAATATGAAATATGGACATATGTTTTCTTGTAGTAACTAATAAGTAACTATAATCAGCTGACATGCAGAATAATTGGAGACAAATTTCCCATTAGCAATTATTGGTAATCGTGTGCAATAAAATATATGAACTAGTCAGGTACATCTTAAATTCTCCTCAATTTTGTTCTTTGAACAAATCCACAACAATATCATATATACATACCTCTTAACATACTACAATGACATTACAGACATACAACCTACATTGTAAACACATGTTTATCTACAGGGACCGTTCATCTGGGTCAGCCTCGGTCCAATTTCAGGTCTTTCCATGTGGCACACTCTGACCATGGCCAAAATTTAGTTCATTTTCTTGGTTAGATTCGCAGACTTTGACAAAACATGTCAAGACTTGCCTCAATAATTCCAAGGACCTTCAAGGATCTTTATAATAAATTCAGTTCAATTCTATGACTTACACGGCCTGGAAAATAGATTTTGCAATTTTAGGACTTTTCCAGGTTGTCGATGACACCTATGAACCCTGGTCTACCACTAACAGGACTAATAGCAAAGGTTGTTGTAGAAGATATATATGATAAATTTTCCACTGTGTTATGGTACCACTATATTCACTGAGCGAGGCTCATTCAAGCCCTGGGAAATAAACTCATGACTTTATAGACATCATGATTTTTAAATACTGAAGGGCATTGTGGGCGGCCTGGCCATGTGCGTCATCAATGGTTTGTCCAGTACCGTGACACACAGCTACAGGCATGGTTGACACTTGCACCAGGCACTGCCTCATACCTGGAAATTTGAGAAAATCAATTGTCAGGAACAACCAATTTGTGAGTAACATGTGAATAAAATCACGAATAAGACACTGTCAATAATAATTGATTGATGGAGTAATAGACATATACAAACTTCAGATTTTACAGAAATGCTCAACATTTACCTTGCCCATGTTTTGGGCAGCTTCAAAGAGGAAGCCATCAGTTATTTCAAATGAGATCTATTGTCAGAAGGGGGGACTAGATCAGATGGTGTCATAAGTGCGACTTACAACAGATGGTGAGAAGTAGGATCTAGATCAGATTGTGTCAGTAGTGGGATATGGAACAGAAAGTGTCAGATGTGGGATCTAGATCAGATGGTGTCACAAGTGAAATCTATAACAGATGATGCGAACTGGTATCTAGATCGGATGGTGTCAGAAGTGGGATCTCGATTAGTGGATGTCAGAAGTGCGATCTAGAATGGATGGTGCGAAGTTGGATCCAGACCAGATGGTGTCAGAGGTGGTATACAGATGGTGTCAGAGGTGGGATCCAGAAAAGGCAGTGTTGGGAGGTGGGGTCCAGAAAAGGTAGTGTCAGAGTGGAGCTCGAACAGATGGTGTCAGACATGAGATCTAGATCAGATGGTAACAGAAATGGAATCTAGATCAGCTTGTGTCAGTGGTGGGATGTACAATCAGATGGTGGTATTATAATGATGCAGGAAGATGTGCCAGTGCCATGTTGAAGTGATATAAACCCTAACAGATGCATGTACAAAAGGAATATAGAAGAGTTTAGGCCCCTTCAATAGCTTCCCACAAGACACATGTGAACAAAAGCAGCAGATGGAGCACTTGTGAAGGAAGTTAAAATGTGTGCACTCACCAGATACGCTTATTTCTCTGATGTCGATGTAGGTCACCTCAAATCTCTGGACCTCGGCGATCTCCTGTAACATCTGACAGTAGTTAGTGGTGGGGATGTTCAGGGACTGAGCCTGCATGGCCTGAACACTTTTAGGGTTAGATTTCATGATTGCCTCGTAGAACTGTTGGATCTGTAAGGCCTGTTGTTGGGTAGCCACAGCAATCTTCTTACCTTCTTTTAGTGCGGTGTAGGCTGTTCTCCTGGGCTCAGCATGCTGGAAAATTCCAAAATAATGATCCAGGTCAATCTTAAAGAGGTAAAAGCGTCATTTAAAAAATATTCAGCAAATAAGTTATTCAGTAGTTGAAAGCAACTATGGTGAACGTGTTTCTGTGACCTCATTTTTTAATATCACGGGCATTGAAATCACACTTCTGACATTCTCTGAAAAACGTAACAGCACCTGCACTTGGCTCCAGTGCCTGAGATGACGTCAGAAAACGCGCACTGGCATTCCGAGCGTGATGCTTTGCAACGTCATACTCGATCTTAGAACTTTTATCGCACTGTGACGGCTTCTAATGTGACGTCATGGATACCTGATCACGTTATCCGACATCATCTCAGTCATTTCCCATTTTCATGTTGTTCACTAGACCGAATTGAAGAATCTGACAATATTGATCCCTATATGAAATTACGAGATTTCAATACTTGAAAATCTTTTGGCAAATGTTGCAAGTGATCATGCTGTTCAGTTTACCCGAACAACTAAAATCACGCTACTACCTCTTTAATAAGTAATAATCTTATAAATGCTCATTTCACCTTTTGTTGAAACGAATCCCTCACCTGATATTTTCAAGGATTTCCTGGTTATTACAGTTACTTTAAACATTCAAAAACGTGCATATATCAAATTTTATTGACATTGATGTTACTCGACCAATCCATCATCACACTTCCAAATCTGTAGGTGAAATACTTGCAATATTGTTACAAGTCGTGGAGTAATCTTCCATCGAATGTAATCATAATGCACAACTTCGTTGTCATCTTCATTTGTATTATTATTCAAATTCGGTATACCACAATATATTTTCAATAACATCTGATGCAGACATGTACGCTAATTGTCACCTCTGGTGGATTTTCCTCAGTGTTCTACATGAAAAATTGTATTAAAGAGGTAGTAGCATGATTTTAATTGTTGGGGTAAACTGAACATCATGATGACTTGGAACATTTTCCAAAGGCTTTTCAGGTCGCTAAGTCCTGTGATATTAGCAATTGAGGTCACAGAAGAACATTCACCATGGTTGATCTAAACTACTAAATAACTTTAAAAATAGGTTATTTACAAAATATTTTTTAAATGACACTACTACACAGGCAAAATTTCACCGTGAAGTACTGGTATATAATGTCGGTGCAGTTACCGTTTGGTTACCTACAGATGACCTATGAGTTACTGTTAGGTAACTGAACCAACATTACATCTCAGTACTGTAAAGTTCTGACTGAACAGTACTGTGCAGTTACCTACCAGTTACCATTATTGTCGTTACATTGGTTTCCTTTCAGTTACTGATCAGTATCTATTGAGTAACTGGCTGGTAACCGCTCGAATTCAAACTTTGCAGTACTGTGAAGTTGTGACTGGTAAGTAACTGATAGGTTGCTGATAGGTGACAAATCGGTTGTGACCAGGCAGTTACCAACATGTTACTGCTAGGTTACCATTCAGTTACTGTTCAGTACTCTAAAGGTTACAAGTTGATAGGTTACTGTTCAGTTACAGCTCAGTTACTGACAGGCAACCAAGACCTTAAACTGATAAGTTACTGTTCAGCTACTGATTGGTAACCTATATATTTACTGATAGGTTCCTCTTCAGTTACTGTTCTGTTACCATTCAGTTACTGATCAGTAACCTAAAGGTTGCATGTTGAATGGCTACTGTTCAGTTACATATCAGTTTCTGACTGGTAATCAAGATATTAAATCTATCGGTTACTGTTCAGCTACTAACTGGTAACCTGTATGTTACTGATAGGTTACTGCTAGGTCACTGTTGGATTACTGCTAGGTTACTGTTAGGTTACTGCTAGGTTACTGATATGCCACTGTTCAGTTACTGTTCAGTTATTTCTTTACGGTACTGAATATATTCCACATTACATTTCAATGTTAACCAATAGAATTGTCCGTGAATGATCACGTTCTGAGTATTTATTCCACAGTTAAACTCAAAAGTTAGATGTTGATACTACTTAAGTTTGAGAAGGAGTAATTTTATGCTGCAAGAAACTCATCGGTTACTTTTAATGGCTACTGTTCGGTTACATATCAGATTCTGACTGGTAACCGAGATATTAAACCTATCGGTTACTCAAATCCACACCAACCAGAGATTGGATTGGGTTCATACAACTCACTTGATAGAATAGTTTGTGGACACAGAAAACAATTAATGAAGTGTACCCAGCATGGGTTCGGGGAGGGCTTTTGAAAAAAAAGAAGCCCTTTAAAAAATAGAAATGAAAGAGAGAAAAACATAGTTGGCAATGTAATTATTGCCCCTCCCCGTGTACTAACTCTTTTTATCACTTTGCCCCCCCCCCCTCCCCCCCAATAATTACAGCTGAAGATCCTCGAAATGGGTCGAAAATTAGTAGAGAAGCTTAGCATCTAAAATCTCTAAATGTTTCTTCGTCGAGATATGGCTGAAATATTGTTGAAATCGACAATAAATCCTATTAACTCACTCAGCAATACGCATTATTGAACTGACATTTTCTTGCAGAGGTGTTAGAAGTTGACTTTGACTTAAACTGACCAGAAGAGGGTTTCATCTGAACAATATTTGAGGAAGATTTTCTTATTTATTTTTTTTGCCTCTGTGAAAGAGTGAGGAAGACGGAAATTGTGAAACTTTTCATCCTAAAATCTTCTCTGAAAATGCGACAAAGAGCGTAAAATGAAGGGCAAATTTTAAAAATTTCCCGGGGGACGACCCACGGACACCCCGCATCGCGGAAGGGGACACCCCTCCCCCCCCCCCCCCCCGATGTTGAATTGCTTCGCCGCGCCTGAATACTTCAATGGCCAATTCCCAATATTGAACTAGTTAATCGCTGGACAATGCTGTCTTGCCCAAGTGTAGCCGTCGTGATCTTTGGGTTGTTCTCTTGACCCTCCGCTATGTTTATAACACGGAAAGGGTTTTCCAACTATTGATAACTGGTGTAAATATAATAAAATATTCCCACCATTCCAAGAAAGGATCAACAAGCTTACATTTATGATACGCCTGACAACCTCAGGTCGAAAATATACCAGTTATCATCAGTTGAAAAACTCACTCCATTTTATAAACATAGGGGCGAGGTCACGAAAACAACCCTAGATCACGGTTGGCCACATGTTGTGCACCAGTGTCGCCGACAACGGGGCCAGACAGCATTGTCCAGGGATTAACTTGAACTATAGTTGGAACTGGCCATTGATTACGAGTTTTGGTCTGCTTGCGTGCTATGGAAATTGGGACTTGCCATTCAGGCCAACTTAAAAATGTTTGCTTTCTGCGAATAACATATTCTCAATTATGTTTCAGCCTATTTCCGCCAAAGTACGGATACCGAAAGAGTATACTGAAATATAACAGCACTGAAATTTTACAGTTCTGACACATTGCAGTACTGGAACAGTACCGGTACTGATATATATTAGATGAAAACATCTCAGCTCAAAATATTACATTGAAGCATCCCAGTTCAAAATATTTCCCTGGATTAAAATATAATTCTTGTGAAATAAGACATTGCGCTGCGCGTTTTTAAAATTTCACGATCGCGCAAGTATTTTAAAATAGCACGATCATTTTCAAATTCGCGCTGGAAACACTTTTCAAAATCGCTCAAGCAAACTATTCATATTGAATTTCTTTTCAGCAGAGGACTATTTTATCTAGTTCTACTAAATTTTTGCACATTTCGTTCACACTATCGCATGTTTAGTCTGAAGGGATTAATTGAACTGACCTTAACATAATTGATAAAATATGGATAACACGAGGCAAAATACCAGTACGGTACAAATAAATTAGTTTGACACGAAAAGTTTCATTGTGACGCCTAGACTTCTGCCCCAGAAGCTGCGAAAGTTCGACAAAAGTTAACAGGAATCATCATATGGAATTTGCAATTAATGATTAATTTAATTTTGTGCTTGAGCTTTGTGGAACGAAAATCAGATATACCGGTAGGCGAAAAGTGGTTCGCGCAAGGATCCGTTGCGCAATTTTAAAATATTTGCGCAATATCGTTTTTTAATTTTTTTTATTTTAACATTGTGCGAATATTTTTTAATTGCACAGATTAAACAAAGCGCGCGTAAAAAAATACCATAAGTACAATCTCTATAGCCTGAGAAGCACCCTTCACCGCCCGACCATTGAATATGACAGACCCACCTTTACGTCGGACATGACCAAGCCCATATTTCACTTTGGAGTGGCTATGAATACGTATAAATGGTTCTTTTGTGTCAAATATGTCTATATTGTTTAGTTTAATCCTAATATGAGGTGCTTGCATACCATTGTGAAAAGATTCTGCCTGTCCTGAATAATTCCCCGAATCCCCATGTTCTGAGCTCCAAAGTCGCATGAGCATGAACGTGACAGGGAGACGACTCCCCAACACCAGTAGGGGGCGCTTTAGGTACCGTAACGCGTTTACAAGCAGACGGCACAGGGAATGACAGGGAAAGCACGGAAGTTTGAGCTCCCAAGAAAGACAGCGGAAAACGTATTTTTTGCGTGACAGTGAAGTATTCTGTGCTAAAAACGAGGACAGGGAGGCTGACGATTTTCAGATCAATAAGGATGAGTGAGACTGCGAGTTGATCGAGCGCCAGGCCAATCCAATGAACCAGTGAACAACAACAACGCCATGATGAAAATCAAGTTGCGAGTTCAAAATGCATTCACCCCACTAAGCCAAAAGAAGAATACATCCCAGATATAACCAGGTACCGTATCTACATATATCGGGTTAAGTCTTATTTCTATCAGCAGCACATTGTAACAGCTTCTCTGATCACAGCTACTCCTAGTTCAACAAGCTGAACCCTACTGACATTTAATTTTGTGATATTGACAATGTCACAAAATTAAATGTTCAGATTGTTGAACTAAGTTACTCCCGGTTAATAAGCCATATCGTAATCCCAGAAGTACCTCATATTACCGCATACTGGTGGCATGTAGCCAGGCGCGAGACTGAGGGGCAGGTTCACGTACATGTGTTTTTCACAAGAGCCAGAAAAGCCATCATCTTGGGAAGCGTACTTGCGCTAAAATGCTAAAATTATTCTAACCCTGGCGTTGTTGGCTCTCGTATGTGCGTGAACCTCCCTTCAGTCTCACGCCTGGCATGAATATGCGGTACTTCTGGGATTACGATGTGGCTTATTTGTTGGTGGGGGTTATTTTTTTGGTGGGGAGGGAGGGTCTTCAGTGTGCTTATTCCACAGTTAATTTTCAGTCTCATCAATTTCAGGGCATCTTTCGGGCATTCTTCCGGAAATTTAATTTCCCAAAATGTTCTTTAAATGTTTTATTCTTCGCAAGGCCCCCTACACCGGTCATTTTGATTTCATAATAAAAATTTCCATGATAATTCTATTTCATCCACATTTAAAGAAAACTGTAAACTGTCATTCTCTCCATCTTCGTATTGATCAAGTAATATTCAATTTAGCTTGTTTGAAGCAGAGAATATCGTATGTTCGAGTTCAATATTTATATTCATCTTCTGAAGGGGGAGTGGGAGGGGTGCATTACCGGTACCTGATCCCATTTACTAGATCCTGACCGGGGAGGGAGGGAGAGACTGCTGAGCTTTTTAGGACATGGGATGACTTTTTTACCTGCGTCAGGGTGTGTTCATAATGTTTGTATTTCAATATAGGCTACCGTACAAATTCAAATTCTTTATTAGAGATGAACTCGGAACATGTGCATGAGAAGATTCAATATAATTTGCTACAAGTGATAAGGTACATCATGGTTTAACTGTTCAAACTGAATTGTTTCATAAACCTACATGTATAGTCAGATCACTCACTCAAATAGAAAATTGAAAATTTATAACAGTTTATATCTAATGTACATACATGATATGGGAAACGCAATACTGGCTGTAACTGATAATTGCAAGTTTCCTTCCCAGAAGACATGGTTTTACTGTCCAAACATAATCAGTTGCTAATCATAGATGAAAGACTGGATCAAATTCAAGTTGACTGATTGAAAATTAGAGATATTAGAACTGTTTTTGTTCTAATGTATTGTGCCTATAAACAAAGATGAAATTGCAGATTAGAGTTTAAAATGTTAAGTTGATTACAGAATACAGGTATGTATTTGTTCTGATATTGTATATTGAGATAATAATAATGGGGGGGGGAGGGCAGGATTTTTTTGAATGTTAGGTTATCACATTTTCCAGTTTTAAAAAAGGAGGAACTTTCTTTGTTGTACACATGTAAGTTTTATTTTGTTGAATTTTACCTGGTCCGTTAAAACAAAGTTGTTAAGTGTTAATTGTGATTGACTGCTACTAAATACCAATTTATCAAGAGTTCCTAAGATTCAAATGTGATTTGTGATCATTTGTGAGAATCATGATATTTCGCCATTCTAATAATCTGCTGAAGAATTAAATAATAGATAATACAGGATCTTGGCAATGTACAGTAGTCTGATTGCTGTTATCCAAAGAAAGACCAAAATGCATTTACATTAATGAAAATACTTGGTTAGCTAATATGAACAATCTGTTGTTTCCATATGCTACCACCCTTGGTTTGAGTTTGAGTGAACAAAACAATAACATGTAGATTATTGTGGAATAGAAAGATATTAACATACAACGCACATATCTTAGACTTGGGATTTCTATTGACAACCACTGTCAACCGAGGTTTCACTTTCTATATCTATCTTATTACTACAGATGTGGACATTGCAAAGCCGGATATGAAATCCATCAGGATATATTGTGGTCCAGTGTATGAAGGCTTACTCAGATGCTGGTGAAGATCTTGCAGTAAGTAAATCACTTCCTGTCCTACTAGATTTCTGTGTCTTAGAACTCCATTCTAGTAACTCCTGGGATCCACCAAAATGAATTTCATTATCATATGGTTAATTTGGAAATTTAAATACATTGTACTAAGGCTTGTTTCAGATAATCATTATCATAATAGCCTTTAGGCTGCAGAGTGAGAAGCTTGATATTTCTTACTAAGGCATTAAGTAGATTGGTGGGAGGGGACAGGGACAATTTTCCACCTTAGTTATTCCAGTAAACAATGGTAAAATGTTTCAGAGAGTGAGAGAGGCATCCCCATGGGCCATCTTTCATCTGATTGCCTAATAGGCAGACTGTTGAATTCAACAATAATAGTGTTACTATGTTCTCTACCTCACTTGAGAGAATCAGCCAAGTCAATAACAGCAGAACAGGAGCAGAAGAACTTCACTGATCTTTTGATATGGCTCAAAGAGGTGGAGGAGGTATCGAAAATTAGATTATGGGGGGGGGGGGGGATTTGGTTTAATGTCACACTCAAGGTCGTTTCACTATGGTGACAATCAGTTTTGGTTGGTAGAGGAAGCCGGAGTACCCGGAGAGAACCGACACCCGTCAGCGACTAGAATAGGAAGATATATTCTTGGTTTGAGGAATTTTGAGATGGAGAATGTAATTTAAATTTCTAGTTCAATATGATTTCAAGATACAAAAACAATCTGTTGTGACTCTGGCTCCTAGAAAATGTGTGAGAAATTGAACAAAGTCTCTTTTGTCCACAGGGACCATTTTGGGATATTCCACTTCTTATTAAGAACACAAAAGAGCCAGCACTGTGGCATTTTGGTATGGGAGTATTTGTTGTTTCAGTTGAGAGCTTGAATGCACGATCTGGAAAGTTTTGTACAAAGAGTACCAATATGCAGAAATCAATCTCCTGGTTAATGAATGATGCTGCATGTACAATTCAAAATGCAGAGAAGCAGAAAAATTCAGTCAGTAATTGTCCTTTGTCCTGTCTCAAACATGTGTGCTACATGTACCTGTAAGATTTACAGTTGGGTAGTCTCTCATGTAAGATTCTATAGTTCAAGCCTTTCTATTACTGAAAGGCACCCACTGAGACTCAATCGTTCTTGTTCCCAGACAGACTATTCCTCTCCTTTGTTTTGTGACACTTACATGAAAGATGGGCCACATGGGCTACATTTGTGTTTTTTACTAATATGAGCTCAGCTATGTGACTCTCCAACTATTAATGTAATTAGAATTTCACATACATATAAATTGTCTAAATATTCCTAACATGTTGCAAGATTATATTATCTTAAAATTTATTGGATTATTAATATTGTGGAATAGAAAGATAAGCCCTATTCATATACATCTAAATGGCAAATAACCAATTTTATAACCTGAATTTTCAACTCAACCAGGTCAGGGATACTGCCAGATCCTGAGTGAGATTCAGTGAGTGTGATAGCTATCCACTGAAGATGAAGAGGGCATCCCATATTTTGTAAGTACATTTTACAAATTAATGAAAATAATATTTCTTCCTGGTTATATAACATTTAGGAATATACATTTATGTGATGCTATCATGATATTATCAAGTTAATCTATATGTAGCATTAACTTTTCTACCACACCAGGGCTGCATAACAGTAAATATTACATGCTGTGTTCATCACTAAATACCATTCACTGGTATATCACCCACTGTTGTCATTTGAAAAAACAACTGGAAAATGTTTATCC
>JAVTVY010052118.1:0-27372 GCA_036873755.1 Hanleya hanleyi | reverse complement strand
ATATCGTACATCATTTTATCGCCAACAGTTCGGTATCGATGTACATTACTGGAAGAATTGAGATAAAACAGCGCCGTCGCTCTACGCGGAAACGTCCTTCTCGCCTCTACAATTCGCGCCACTAACCTCACGCCAAGCTGAATCTGTCACCAAGAACTAACTCGGAACCGGACTAAGGCATCTGATTAATAAAATTGTGAATAAAGATATCCATCATGATTATCAAAATACAGTTAACGACATATCAACACAAAATAAGCTACCATCAGCTAAATGTTACATTTATGCAGTATATTCATCACGCAACTACCGGTATTCTTTCTATATGGCTTCATAGTTTTGGTATCAATCAGTTTTTAACTCTCAATCAAAATTGGTGTTGGGAAATGAACAGGACTCGTCGAACCTAGACTCGCCAAATTTACACCACACTTGCTTACGCTCACCAAATGCCCATCTCGCGTCAACATCTGATCACGAACTAAACGTCTACATGTACATTTGTTCACGAACCAACCGTCTACATGTACATCTGTTCACGAACCAACCGTCTACATGTACATCTGTTCACAAACCCAATCGTCTACATGTACATCTGTTCACGAACCAACCGTCTACATGTACATCTGTCCACGAGCCAACCGTCTACATGTACATCTGTTCACGAACCAACCGTCTACATGTGCATCTGTTCACGAACCAACCGTCTACATGCACATCTGCTCACGAACCAACCGTCTACATGTACATCTGTTCACGAGCCAACCGCCTGCATGTACATCTGTCCACGAACCAACCGTCTACATGTACATCTGTTCATGAATCAACCGTCTACATGTACATTTGCTCATGAACCAACCGTCTACATGTACATCTGCTCAAACCCAACCATCTACAATTACATCTGTTCACGAACCAACCGTCTACATGTACATAGGCTCACGAACCAAGCGTCTACATGTGCATCTGCTCACGAACCGAGTGTCTACATGTACATCTGTTCACGAATCAACGGTCTACATGTATATCTGTTCACGAACCAACCGTTTACATGTACATCTGTTCATCAACCAACCGTGTACATGCATATCAGTTCAGGAACCGACCGTTTGCATGCACATCTGATCACGAGCCAGTCGTCTGCGCGTACATCTGCTCTCGAACCAACCGTCTACATATACGTCTGCTGACGAACCAACAGTCTACATGAATATAGGCTGAGGAACCAAGCGTCTACATGTACATCTGCTCATGAACCACCCGTCTACATGTACATCTGTTCACGAACCAACCGTCTACATGTACATGTGTTCAAACAGGACCAGGACTCTGTTTGGGATCAAGAGTTTCATTCATTGGATGAAGAGAGGGAACACGTTTGTTTTTGGCTGGAGGGGGTGGAATTTGCGTACTGCACCGTCCCCCCCCCCCGATAAAAGTCACACGGTCTCTAAACACACCATATTTGCTCACATCCTATCCCACACTCTCAGTAGCAATCCATTCCAAACGAACCAATATATTACAATGCAACTGTCTGTTCCTGAACTAGGCCTCAAGACCGAGAGATTCTCAGCTATTTGCGCGGTTTAGCTTAAAAGTTATAATCCCCGATAACGAGTATTGTTTGCTCCTCAATCTATCAATAACAAAGGCAAAGGAATCTGTTGTGAAGGCAGCCGTTGGAAAATAATAATACAATTCAACCCCTGTCGTGATGTATTATCATGAGGTGTTATATGTACTGGCAACGAGACTGAACACCCCCCTCGGCCATATTCCTTCAGTTAGCATTGTATGTGGGATAGTGCGGTGATGTTCTCATTTTAAATGAAAAACCATGAAAAGGCATGGGAAGAGCACTTCCACAAGGACATGGATACATAGTGGCAAGGTTGAACGCCCGATATTCTTCCATTCACCGCAGTCTATTGTAATTCGTGAAAAGTAACTAGGTTATCTCCCTTTATAGTAGCTTCTGTCGCATTTTGAAGTTTACAACAAGTTTATTTGTAACAAAGGTGAGCTTCAGAAGCTATAGTTTAAACTATATTGCATTCAATTTGTGAACAGCTCCTATTTCATCGTAATCCGCGATTTTGGACGCTGATGAATTTTGCGAAGGTGTGAATCCCATGCATCTTTTGCTTCGTGAGCAACAACAACATAGCATCTAAGTTGTCCACAAGCTATCGTTTACCTCGAATTCTTCCCAATGACATTCAGATCTTCAGAAAGCGACTTCAGCGGGATAAATTCTTTCCGCTACAATTAGGCCGTGTGCAAATTTTCGGTGAAAAAGCCGCCTCGTTAGGGCTAGAAAAACTACAACCATGGGAGAGCCTTTGAAACATCAAATATGCGGAATATTAAATCGAACACAAGGAGGAAACGGAATACATCCTTTATAATAAATTCTGGGCAAATAATTCTTCATATTAGTTTGACGTTTGTATTACATTACTTTTATGTCAATAAGATTAGAATGTGGTTAAAAAGATTCAAGCAAAGAAGTTATAGCTTGTACCAATAACACGTTCGTCGTCCCCATGTGTGAATGTGTTATGGTAAAAACTTCAAATATTATCGGTTCGCAAAAGAAATGAGTTATACGTCTGGCAATATTGTAATCATGCAAAGGAGTTTTGAATACACTATTATGAAACTGCGCTGGAGCTGCCAAAAGCGTCTGCAATACGAAACTGTTTCAGTCCGCTCTTCATCTTGTGAGGCGTCATGAACCATGTAAATCACTAAGAACCCTCGGCCTTGTCCTTATTAAAGTAGGGCTCTTGTTGAAGAACAATCAATTGATGGCAATAAGCAATGCGATAAAACCCTATCTGGCTCGGGCCTTTTGGGACATGTCCAGGCCTTGCGGGGGGGGCTAATTATTTTTCTTAATCCTTGAGATAGACGGCAGAAACTTACCACACTATACCCTTGGGTCAAGCTCTACCAGAAAAGGTAAAAACAAATCCAAGATGACCGCTATTATGACGTCACAGTGACGTTATTTTCAAAAACAGCATTTTTTGGTCCATATTTCGGTCAGAATTTCCGATTTTTTTATTTATGCAATTTCTTCGCAAAAACTGCATCATAAATTAGTAAATATTAATGTAATCTGAAATAAAATACTTTCTGCCCATTTTATATTGCGGAAAAGCAGAAATTTTGAAAAAATATGACGAAAAATCACTTTTCTGGTACTCCACGTGGACGCTATCTTGACTTTACCTATGATCCTCTGATAGGGGGGTTATGCAAATAGGCTCAAAATGACCCCAATATGATAAATTATAAAGTCACGGAGTTTCAGCTCTCCATTTTGTTGTTGTTTCGGAAATAGCGCAGACAGTTTGGTGGGGTGGAGGGCATTTTCACTCGGCATACTCATTCTTAAGGTTAGATGGTAATGTTAGAACCAAGACGGGTGAATGTACATACATATACATGATGATAATACCCCAAGGACAATTCTGGCTGTAGTTCATGGCCTGATGTGTGTCTAGTGTAAGTTCAGTAAGAATAGGCCTTATCATACTTAAAATATGATGGTAATAAGCAGCCAGAGGTGAATGGACCACGTCACTCCCATCCCCGTTTTACACCGGCATAAATAAAAATGACTCTTTCCTTAATGTTGTGTTGCGTTACTTCGTTTTCTTCTGTATTCCAGTCACTGCGCGGGAAAATATTACTGATACATATCTGGTATGTTAGTCTATGTGTCGATAGGCATCGAGTAAGGGTTCTTAAAATTCTCACTCCCAGGAAGTCATTGAAGCCTGCACTTCATTCGTGTGTATCAACATTGAATATCCTCACAGCCTCCTAGCCCACGACGTGGCATCTCTTAGTGTCACCCCTCTCATCTCCTCTCCTCTCCTTTGTACTCCGACGCAAGTTGAACCACACTTTCCTTACAATGTTGCCGTCCTTCGTTACTTCGTTTTCTTCCGCATTGCGATATTGCACAATCTTTCTCACCCATATCGTGACAGGAAGGTATCTTTGATAGGTAGATAGCCTACTAGATATATCAGTCGATGTGAATAGGTGTCTATGGGTTCGTAATACGCCCACCTGTTTGACTCATCCTCGCAAAAATCAGGGATTTTCTTTACAACTGGTAGAGCTGCTTTTACGCGTCTCAAACGCATAGGTCAGTGAATCCGACCAATCAACAAGCTAAGCACGTGCGCGCTCGATTGCTGCTGTAAAGTAGGTCACCGGGTTAAATTCATTGATTGATCGACCGACCGTCATCTGACTTCTACAGGCAGTACAGTAGTGTATTCATTTCCGTCAACAATAGACGTGTATGTCATTTATTGCTGTAATGAATGGGAACATATCTAACAAAGTAGGCCTATACTGTAACACTAGTATATACATTATATTTGATAATTAAGTTCACACCTCTCGATATACGAATATATAGAGGATATTGCACTGTTGAGTTTGAATAGCATAAATATTTGTTCGAGTGAAAGGTGGAAGGATAACCCACGAGACGCGAAGCGTCGAGTGGGTTATCCTTCCACCTTTCACGAGAACAAATATTTATGCTATTCAAACTCAACAGTGCAATATTCTATTTATTATTTATAGAACATTATTTTTTTATCAATTTTGTAATATTAGACACCGTGGGCTGTCTTTTGAAGTAATTTTCTAACACAAATTAGGTCGGATTTTATTTTGTTTATGCCGCGGAGAAATACAAAGACATTAGCCAATGGGAATGGAAGAGTCCCGTCTGAAGTCACGTGCAACTGTCAATCAAGCGGTTGAGTCGAAAGATCGCGATCGAAGCGAGAAGAAAAAATCTTCTTGAATTTAGAAGAGTTTACAGACTTTCAGTTTACCCAACAGTGAAAGGAAGGCAAGTTCTCACGAAGGACAGTGACACGTGGGCCTGTTGATAGCTGTCTACATCTCGGTGCAGTTGAATTGCCTGAAGTGAAACCGGAAGAACGGGCAACAGAAACACAACACTGCTGACTCGACTCGCGACTGTGCCGAACACGCATGGTCGGATAAACACGACAAACTGCAACTTCAAGCTCTCCGTCTGGGTAACTGTATGTGGAAACCGCTATGCAGCATATGAGAAATCAACTTTAGAGCTATCCCCTTTTAGCTTGTTTGTATATCTTTGGGCTCGAACGTAACTGAAGCGTTTTCCTACTGAACATGCAGAAAGCCAGCCCATCGCAGTTTGCGGGTTTCACGCTTTTCTGCATCATCTTTGCGAAAGTCTATAAGGACCCAAGGTGGTTAGTAACTTTATTTCTACTCATACCAGTATTAATTGTGCATTCTTGGTTGACGTAACAACTGTTGTTTTATGTCGAAGGAGCCTAAAAGTTCACTTACTGCGAAAGTCTAAAAATAGACCTGACATCACGATATCGGGTCATATCGTCCAAGACCAGTGGAAAAAACTTCGCCCAAATATTGAGACAGATCGACCGACGATTGAGGCCGATCACTCAAAGTATTTTATAGATCGTACCAGCGCTGCGTGGATATGTTAGCTAACACTTAAATAAAAGATATATTGAATTTTATATGAAATGATCTGTATATATATTCATTCCATGACGAAGTTTTGAAGGGTTATGAATTGTTGGCAAGCATTCTCGGAATGAAAGTACCGTAGTGAAAGAAGTAGTTCCGGCAACGTCACTGTCAGGTCAGAGTTCACATGTACTCAGCAGTTAGATAACAAAAGTGTTATCTAACTGCAAAAGTGTTATCTAACTGCAATGAAAATATCACTTTTAAGAGTGAAGAAAATATAAGGATTTCACTGTTATATAAATAATAAATGAGATTATTTATAAAGGCTACTAAGAAAAATGTCATGGTAAATCTTCTGAGAATTTCACAATTTACCGAGACTTGTGAAGATGGTTTGACTTGGCTTACCTGATAAATCCTGTGCCAGCTGAGCTACTGCATGTAACACCTGTTACTTCACGCGATACAATGATGGATGGGGTTCTCGCGAACGTGTGTAACCTGACATATATAATCTCTTGGTTTTTCCCCCGTTATGTGTATATACTCCAGTACAGAAAGTTTAGAGGGTATATATTTAGGTTAAATCAACCTTAGAACCAGAGAATAAGGTCAGAACTAGTTTATATAAGCCTGGATCAATTCATATCCGCTTCTTATCTAAACACAACAGATAAACTACACGTGTAATGTCATAAAATACATTCATTTATCTCATCACAGCCCTCACTATTGTATCGCTATACATGTATATCCCGGCTAGAATAGAATAGAATAAGTTTATTGTACAAACACCAGAGATTGGCAGGGTACGGTACAAGGATGAGAAAACATGAATAAACATATAACAATTCAACATGCAAGTGTATCTGTATAATACATAGCAAGATTATGCAGGATATATAACGGCTGTTTTAACGGCTATAAGTTGGCATGTCCAGATTATGTTGATGGCATACAGATTTTTTACTACTGATACAGATTATGGCCGTATATTTATCAAACCTATGGATAGTTCTTGAACTATCCAGAAACCTGAACTGCTGGACAAGACAACAGATCTTGGCGTAAGGTTGTGCACTCGGCTATGTGCTTGCAGATCATTGGACAGATAACGGGATCATTATTAGCCATTAAATACAAGAATGTTTCATGTGCAGAGTTAATATTGGTGAAAGAAGAATCATGAGTATTTATAAAGATGTATAGATTTTGTCTTAGTGTAATGTAGCTTGGACAAAATAGCAAGAAATGCTTTTCCTCTTCTACGTCGTTTGGACAAAAGCGAAACTGGGGAAGCAAGTTGGTATAACGACCCCTCTCAATCATCAGCTGATGGTTACTGACTCTGAAGCGACAGAAAGATTTACGGTGCCTGTAGTTACGCGTGTGCTCCAAGTATGGTTCAAGAACTGTCCAGTTTTTGAACGTTCTGTATGTTCTTAAATGGCTGCCTACTCCATTAGAGATGTTATCATTATGTAGGATAGATTTGAATATGTCCTGTATGTGTTGTTGGATAGAAACTTGTAGACTAGATGGGTTTATATATGTTTGGTTACAATCAAGTATGTTATCCAAATGACCTAAGGCAATGAAATGTGTCCTTGTTGAGGAGAGCCAACAAGACCTTTTCTGGTGTACCATAGATATGTTTGCTTGATAGGCTAAAAATATTAACCTGGATTGTGCACTGTCTTTCAGCCTCGCCAGGTACTTGGCAGAATTCAGTAAAACATCTTGGATTAAGGGAATTCTCCAAGCTCTGCCCTAGTGGCCCAGTTTGAAGACCTCTTGTTACACCTCAATATATACTTGCAAAATTTAATATGCACGCTTTCCACTGGCAATCTATCTGATTGTGATATTGTCTTAACATAAGGGCCCCATAGTTCACTACAGTATAATAAAACTGGTTTGATGATTCTGTGAAGCAGCTTGATGCTGACACTAATAGGTGGGTTATGTTTTAGTACCGAGTGATACAGATGATAAAGACATTTCAGGTCTTTTCCTCTCAACTGTTCAATAGCCTTGTTAAAGTTTCCACGGCTGTTTAACAATATACCAAGATAATTGTATTCATGAACGATATTAACAGAATGGTTGTTAAAATAAAGGGTTGGAGGAGCGATTCGACAGGTGCCTTTAGAAACTATCATTATATTAGTTTTATCAATGTTAACTGGGAGGTTGTTATCTTTGGAGAATGAGGAGAGAGCATTCAGACAGTTTTGCAAACCCTTCGGACTTTCTGATAATAGGATAGTATCATCAGCAAATAAAAGGTGGTTAATCTTCTGATCTTCATGAAGTGTGACAGCATCGCAGTCTTCATTGAAGTATTCACCTATGTCATCTACATAGATATTGAAAAGTGTAGGAGAACAGTTACACCCCTGTCGAACTCCTCTGTTACTGGTGAATGAAGGGGAGAGGCCTTTTGTGGTAATTACACGATAATATGTTGTTGTACATTGCTTGAATGAGAGAAAATGTTTTTCCAGTTATACCTTTAGCTGCCAGCTTTGCAAAGAGTATGTAGTGATTTACCATGTCGAAAGCTTTTTGAAAATTAACAAAAGATATGTACACTTTCTTTTTCTTGGACAGGTACGAGTCAAAAATAGATTTTACAATATATATATATTGTCAACAGTTCTATGGTCTTTACGAAAACCACCCTGGTGAATCGTGAGAAGATCATTATTTTCCAGGTGGTCAACAATTTGTGCATTTATTATCTTGGTATATAACTTTCCCAAACAGCTGCCTAGAGCTATGCCTCTATAGTTATTAGGATATGCCTGACTGCCTTTCTTATACAACGGCTTAATATTAGCAGAAGACCAGGCAATGGGGAAGTGACCTGTATCAAGGATTAAGTTGAAGAGTTTAATGACATGGTCAATGGTAGGGGGTATTATACATTTTAATAGTTCATTTGGAATGCTGTCTGGGCCTGGAGATATTCTGGATTTCAGGGAATGTGTAATTTCAAGTATTTCGATAGAGGCAATGGGTAGGTTAATGACATTGCACATTGAGGAGGAGCTCTGTACATCGTGGGTGTTAGTGGATGAACTGGACTGATTATGATCGAAAGTATTAATTGTTTTGAAATGTTCAAAACAGTCATCCGGATCAAGCTTACAGGATGCCTCTTTACCACGTAGTTCCTTTATTAGGGCCCAGTTTGCAGTTGGATTAGTGTCCTGCAGACCGTCGAGTTTGTTCACAAGCTTATCAAAGAATGTTTTACATTTATGTTTTGTTAAGCGTTTGTATTGTTTTTTGGCTGTGAAATATTTCGTAGCATTCGCAGCATAATCATCTAGCGCTTTCATTTTGTGCATACAGTTATCCATTATTTGTTTATATGCCTTGCAGTCTTGGTCGAACCAACGGCGTTTTCGATGGTGTCTCCTTCTTGTTTTATCAATACGTAGACTACACTGGGCGACCATTTGAATAATATCATGAAACTGAGAAGTAGCTACTTCCACTCCTTAAGTTGTCTGTGGAAGAGGGGACATGATGAACTGATTAAGCTGGTGTGCTACAGCTGGTGAGCTTAACACTTGGTACACTTTAGTAGGACTAGAATCCTCCCATTTATAACGACGTGGGACTCTTTCATAGACATACTTATTGTTAAGATTGGCCTTATTGGGTATTGTAATCTTACAAGAGAGTTGGGAGTGATCTGAGAGAGACGTACCTTCATGGACACGCATGTACTTAACATATGGAAACAAGGTGTCAGATGTCAAAATATAGTCGACTGCACTTCTGCCATTCCAAGTGAAACATGTAAAAGCACCAAGAAGGTCGCCTATAGTGCGACCATTCAATATTCGTAAGTTTGAGGCAGTGCAGAGACTGATCAACTTGCGCCCAAAAGTGGTTACATGCGTGTCCATGTTACATCTTGGTTTCATACTATCAACAGTATATACATCGGGAACAGGAACCTGTTGGTCATTATCAAATGGAACATAATCAAGAGAAATTGAAGAACGAGCATTAAAGTCACCACCTAACAATACATAGCATGACCCTCGGAGGGCACTTAAGTCCCTTGCAAGGATCGCAAATGGGTCAACATCAAGTGTGTCCCACACTGGCGAGTTTATTGGTGGGATGTAAACTGATCCCAACAGAATGTCTGCGTCCAGGCCAAAAGCTTGACCCGGAATTTTTACCCAAAGAAGAAAAGGATTCTTTGTGTCAACAGGATGAATCCATTTGTGGAGGGGGCTTTTGTAATAAAAGACAATTCCCCCTCTGTCATTGTGGCAGGTCCTACACAATTGATGAAATCTGTAGTCCTCGATAGCAAGATCATTTTTGGTATGATCATCATGCCAAGATTCCACAATGGTGAATAAGTCACATGCCTCCACGGAGTGCAAGAAATCTTCCTCTGAACGTGTACCCAGAAGACCAGAAATATTCCAACACGAATATTTTAAACGTTCATTCATAATCAAACAGTTGCAATCACCAAGATGCTAAGTCACTTAGCACTACACACAAGTACAATGACTAGACTATGGTTTGAGAGGTAGAGATAATGCATCTGTAAGTGGTTCATTCAGAGTCTCTGAGCTTTATCAGTTATGAGTCAGTAACACAAATGGTGAAGATAAATGGACATGGAAGTATACATGGAAGGATTTATCCATAGCTGAGCTAGTCCAGACTGCTGCAATCAGAAGACATCTTTATTATTCAGTTACCAGGAGTTAAGACAACATATTAAGACTGGCAACTGCTTGCGATAGGCTTGATTTCAATGTATCCAGAATATTTGCGTAGGTTGCAGTCGTGTTGAAGACGGGCACACGGGAGTTGGACTGACTGGATAGAGTATTGCGCGGGTCATAAGAAGTTGGAGAGTGATCATATTTGACCGGATTGTGAGTGGTTGAGCCTCCTGAATAATTTGTCCGATTGGAGTAATCTATCGCGTTTCATGACCACGCATTGTATTACGCTGGTAGGACTGTGATTTGGCGTCATGTAGTTGATTTACTGGGTTGCGGTTACTGTCTTGTCTGAAGTTTGGGGGATACTTCAAATTTCTGGCTAGAATGCTGCTCCCGATTTTGCTGGGGTGAATTTGGTCAACATAAAGACGCTGTTTGGGAGCACCATTTGTGGTGCTGAAACTACTGGTGTTGTCAATGAAGGAGGAACCGCATGCTAGACAAGCTCCACTGAGTGCTTCAGTGAAGGAGGACACCACTTCATTAATTCGCCTGTTTTCCTTGCTAGGGATCGGTGAGGACATGGTAATGTGTGCTTCTGGGAATGTGGACGCCAAAATATTCAACAGAGACATGAGTTCCCTTTCCTTAATGAAATGAAAGGATTTACAGTCGTTAATGCCAACATGAACGATCACCTGTGATGCAATAGTATTGACAGGCTGTTTCGACACCCATTCGCGTAAACCTTGGATCGTTTGTCCACTGTGAGATATTACCTGGACCATTTCAGTGCTGCTATTGTGGATTCCACGCACTGTGGAGTCCCCGAGAATGAGAGTGGTAGTGTCAGTATTGATCGGGTTTTCTGCAGATGGGGTACCTACATCTCTATGCAATTCTCGCAGGGAAGTAATTCTTACAGGTATATGAGCTGGATGAATTGAAGATGAAGTAGGTGTTTCTTCAGTGTTGCTTGCACTGGCAAGTGTATCCTGGAGCACATCGAATCTGTTGACGCAAGAGAATGAAGACGAGGCAGAGATTGCTCGGTTTGCTGGAGCCGCATTTTTGACAGGAGCAGGTGCGGGTTGCTGCCCGATCGCTGCACTGTAGGTATTTGGCTTCTGCATTAGTGGCCTGGGTGACGGGACCTGTTGTAGAAAATCAAATGCAGCCTCTAGCTGACTAACTCTATCTGTTAAATTCTTTATTTTCACTGGATTGAAGATTTTGAGGGCTTTTCATGTTGACTCTGCGCTGAAGGTCAAACACTGTATCTGTCAGGTGCTTATTCTCTGCTTCGAGCTGTTTTATTTTCGACATAGTGTTGGCATACCTTGTTTCCAAACTATTGAAGCGTTGCTCAAAACCATGGAGTGACTGAGATAGCTCTATGCCTGTTGACTCACAGATTGAGCGTTGGAGGCTCATTTGACTGTTGAATCGAATCACGTGTGCTACTCTGGAGGTTTGAGACGTATTGGTCTAAATCATCAGAAATGTTAATCCAAGCGTGCTGTAAGTCTGTTACATTGGACTGCATTCCCGCAATAGCTGGTAGAGTGCTTGCCGCTTTAGGACTAGCCTTCTTGCCTTTGGGAAGGCTTCTACGTTTGTATGATTTCACAGCTGGTCCGAACTTGTACTCAGCTATGTATTTGAGCAGGGTTTCACCTTGTAAGGTCTTAGGTTCAGTGATTTCGGATTGTTCATTTTCCTTAGAAAGCACAACTAGTGGAGGTGAATCTGATGCATCTTCAAAGTTATTTTCACTGTCTATGGTCTTTGGCCCTGTGTTTTCAGACTGTTCATTTTCCTTAGAAAGCACAACCAGTGGAGGTGAATCTGATGCATCTTCGAAGTTATCTTCACTGTCTAGGGTCTTTGGCTCTGTGTTTTCAGACTGTTCATTTTCCTGAGAAAGCACAACCAGTGAAGGTGTATCTGATGTATATTCAAAGTTATCTTTGTTGTCTAGGTTCTTTGGTTCAGTGATTTCGGACGGCTCATTTTCCTTAAAAAGCATAACCAGCGGAAGTGAGTCTGAAACAACTTCATTGTTGTTCAATTCACTTTGGGCCGTATTTGGCAGGGAGGAGTTGACAGAGACCAGATTCTCGTGCGTAATATTTTGACTATATTGGCATCATCAAGCGCGAGAAGGCAAGGTAGTTCAGTGTCTATCCACCAACCAACATTTTCTGCCTTGCCCTGTATCATTATGGTGTTAGTTGTTCTATACAGGTGGATTATGACTAGATGTGTTGCTGGAGAGCCATTAGACACTTTGTTGAGCAATTTGATTTTATCTTCCACCACAACATCTTTTTTTGTCGAGACTTTCTATCCAGTCGACCTCTACTGTATTAAGGTCGTCTGCATTTGTCCAGTATCTCAGGGTGCATGTCTGGTTTTGTTCCTAAAGTCTGTCCATTTTAATTAGTCGTCTACTTTGGAGCTTGTCAAAAATCGATAGTTAACTCTGCAACAATTTTCTTTTTTGCAGCGTGTATAACAAACTGAACTCTACAAAATGACTGCCATTTCTCTGTGATATCGATAATGTATCACACTTGAAATAACTTTGTAATTCTCGCTATATAATACTCCAGTACAGTTGTTTATGTACCGGGCCTCAATTACATAGGGAGACGTCATAATATATTCATGCTCACTGGTACAAAGGTCATTGACGCCGAATACAGTAATAACAGGCGGTCCGTGGGAGTGTCGCTTGTATCCCATGCCCAGTGAAATTGCCGAATGATAAACCGCACGCACCTCTATGACCGTACTCGGCATTGTTGACCTTTGTGCTGGACAACACGAATACATTATGACGTCTCCCTATGTAATTGAGTCCCTGTACATGAAACAACTGCACTGGAGTTTTATATAGAGAGAAATACAAAGTTATTTCAAGCGTGATATATTATCGATATAGCGGAGAAATGGTAGTCATTTTGTAGAGTTCTGTTTGTTCTACACGATGCAAAAAAGAAAAATTATGCAGAGTTATCTGCTGATAATTGACAAGCTCCAAAGTAGACCACTAATTAAAATGGACAGACTATAGAACTATTTTGAGCGTTTTTCCTCCATTTTTTACGCACACGTTCGCTTCTTTCGAGTCCCAGTTTTGCCGTTTTTTTCTTAAGAGCTCTTGACTGGCTGAGTGTATAATTCCGACGTTCTGTTTGAGGGCGAGATGATCTGTTGACACCGACACCATCTATCATTGATGCCGAGGTTATTATTGCTGACGTTGTTGTTGTCATTTCGAGATCAGTTTCTTGTGTGTAATGCGGTGGATCCGATTGCATGGTGATATATTGCACGTAATCACTACATATCTAATAATAACTTGTAAAACGCAGTGCCGAATTCAAGGGGCACATCCATGTAGCCTCCACAGTTTGAAGTCAAAGCACCCGTCCCCATCGAGGATGACTGAGGTGCCAGTCTTCGTGGGTTGCACATTTCTGCATAGTTCAATAAGTCACTGAGCGTTATTTTCGTGATGACATCGTACACACACAATCAAGAGGTCTTATTCTACACGTCTGACTCATTAACAAAAACTAAATGAAACAATTTAAAGGCGAAAAGTCTTGTGAAAGTACAATGTACACAACCACGTGCTTTTTCCCGGAACCGGAAGTCTGATTTATTAACCATATCAGGCCGGGGGGGGGGAGGGGGGAGTCCTACTTATATCCGGAACGACAAACGTTTGAGAGTGGCGCTCCGTGACTTTGTTGTTCCCAGCGGATCATGGGTAGTTTCAAATTTATCAAGAAATACTGGCCCGGGTGAGAATCGAACCCACGACCTAGTGGACGGTATCCCCCAAATCGTGAGTTCGATTCTCACCCTGGTCAGTATTTTCTGGCAGGGTGTTTGCAATGTAGGAATATAATTATGTTATAATTTATCCCTGAATATGACTGCAATTATTAGTCCAAACATTGTATCTTCGAATTTATATTCAAAATTCACCTGTTATCGTGACAATATGCCGCGTACTTGTGAAATGGATTGAATTAGCGAGCTGTTCCCAACCGGGCTCGGAAGCTCAGTTGGTAAAGCAGTGGGACTGTATCCTCTAAGTGAGTTCAATTCTCACCCGGGCCAGTATTTTCTGACAGAGTGTTTCACAATGTAGGAATATCATTATAATAATAATTTATCCCTGAAGATGACTGCAATTACGTTATTAAACCGTTCGTAAAGTCGTTTCATCATATCCGTGTATTCTTTGTATAAAAAAAATTAAAGAAATGCCTGGATTGATATTGGTATGCAGTAGAAGAATTGGTCGATGACGGCAAACGGTACGTGGCAGAATTGTACTCTCATTCATCGTCCCTCCCCAGTACTATTTGAGGATATATAAATATTCTACTGTTCCGATCTTCCCTGAAAATAGTGATATTGAAGTCCTCTTCTCTCTGGTAAAATCAAAAGTTTTCAGAATTGCAGAAAAGCTCCACTTTTACGAACAAATCGTCCAACATTTAAACCGGCGAAAATACGAAAGAAAGGCAATGTTTTTATCAGATGGGTGATTCTGAGAAAAGATTTACAGCCGGGTACACTCTCAAATGTGAATAAACGCAATCAAAATGAATATGACGAAGCTTACACGCTAAGTTCATATATTACAGTTTTCTCTCCCTCAAGCCCGATCCTTTTCCAAGCAATTTTTCGGCAAATGTTTCAATTTGTCTATACCCAAAAATGGCAGTACATAATATAAGCGCTAAACAGTACATTTTCTTTATGAAGTAACTTACCGTTTATTTCCTGGAGTTAACTATCGCTCTTATGAAAATAAGTACGGCCTCCACGCCAGGACAGGCCCCAAAAAGCGCATGGGAGGATTGAAAATGATAGATATGATGGACATGCAAAAATCTTTTTTTTTGCAATGGGTTGCTAAGATTTGCAGTCCAAGGTACTAACAAAAGTTGAGTGAAATTTCACTCAAGTAAGAGTGGAAATTCATCCCACTCAAAACTTGAGTGAGATTTTCACTCAACTTGAGTTACATTTCACTCAACTTGAGTTAAATGCACACAACTTGAGTGACATTCACTCAAGCATAAGAGTGGAAATTCATCCCACCAAAGTTGAGCGAACTTGAGTGATTTTAACTCAAGTTGAGTGAAAGGTAACTCAAGTTTGAGTGAACAGGTACATTTCACTCAAACTTGAGTGGAACAGTTCACTCAAGTTTTTTTAGAGAGCAGACCAGAGAAGGTTAAAGTCAACGATCAGAAACATTTCACTTAATAACAACTTTTTTCCGGAGAAACTTTTGAACGTCTTCAAATAAACAAATCGTATCAAGCCGAAATTTCTCGGATTCAATAAACGAGTCTGGGGTCTGGTAATTAATTATACATTATTAGATTCTCAATATAGATGTAATCGTCTGTTACTTGGCCAGATTAACACTTCCCACTTACTTAAATAAGTGACAAGAGTGAACACGCTGACAGTATTGTAACTACTGCTGCAGCTGGACGACGATCAATAAATGATGTCACGGTTGGATCTTCACGTCCAAACATTTTTTTGTTTACAAAATTCGATATTTAATAATACGAGTACAGTTTTACAACTTGGACATCCAAATACATGCACCTCATATGCCATAGACTTATATAATGTGCAGTAGGGTAGGGGGCACTTGCGGTGACAAGTTCGCCCTACCATAATTCCTGTTAAACAAATTCGTTATTTTTACCTCCGTCGATCAGACGGAGGTCTAGGAGAGCAACGTGAAATCTCCCGCCAAATAATTGTCATATGGGGTTCCCCATTGCAATGCATTTCAATGGGCCTTGCTTCTGTAGTCGGGTTCCATCTCCCATCATGCTTCAGGAGTTACACGTAATGTTTCGTGAGATTCAACATGGCGCTTGTAGAGATGGACAATGCGATTTTTTGCCGTTTTTCTGGTAAGTTTGTTGCCGCGATTTCATGTCATTACAACACAATGATTCCTAGTACACCACCCGTCATTTCTATATATCGTAGAGTATTTGTCGGCTGATGACTTATGTCGAAGCCAACCAAATAGTCCAAGTTGTTGTTGCTGCATATCAAATGTACGGGAAGTCATCCACGCACTGACTGGAAGACAACAGCACAATCGACGATGCCCTGATTTTTCTGATACTTTTTTTCTTTCAGTTGATGATATCCACCAGCCTGGTTGTTTAAAACAGTTATTCTAAATTTTGCTGATAAATTATATTTCCGGGGCGGCTATTTATTTTGGCATTTGGCAGTTCAATAATGGTTTGATTTTGCAGAAGCATCAAATCGATCTAGCTGCGTGAGTCTGTAAACTTATTTAATAAAGCTGATAAATAATATACATATACTTTTTGTTTGACAACATTGTAAACCTTTTCTTTTCATTTATCCTAACAGTTTAGTGATATCCACATTGTGTGCTGTGACACTTGTTGATGAAAAATAATTTGCTTGTTAAAACCTGATATTCTGAAAACTTATTCTGAATTGTAGCTGAAACAAAGGAGTGTCTACATTCCACATGTAGGCCTACATTATTGAGATTTTTGACTGATAGCATGGATGGAACCTTTCCCAAATATTTTTTTTTTATTTTAAGCCCTGGACATACCACTGGGCATTTATTTGCCATACGATCACATTTCACATGCTTTGTTCAGCCCCCTTGATCTGGAACCAAACAGACACTATCACTAGATGAAAGAAGGAGATCATGATATACATTTCAGGTTTTACCGATGCCAAATGACTTGAACAGAAGACAATTAGACAAAAAGAAAATCAATAAATATATCAATAAATAATAAATTACATAGAAAATTTTCTTGTCTTTGCAAGGGGGACATCAGACACACTGGACAACACAGACCATTCATTCAAATTTCACCTTCCATTGGGGAGGCAGAAATATTCCTCAAACAGTATACACGTTCTCTCTTGTGTGATCTAATTTTCGTTTGCCAAAATATTGCTCCAAAGAGAAGTTACTGAAAAAAACAATCCTGTTCTAGATTATGATATACTGGATTCTTATCATGCTCATGCCACTAACATGAACTCCAACAATCCAACCAACGGTGCTATGGCAAAAATATCATGTAGAATGGGATTGTGTGGATAATATCTGATTCATGGAAGTTGAAGCAGCATGCACCACAAATATCATCAAAGGTCATAAAACTTTCTGCTCTGCACCAGTGTGGATCTATACTTGAGTGTGTAAAATGATTTAGCTTCTAGAAACAAAGACTTCATTTCCTGAGTAGAGGTAAAAACCGAACATATTTTGATTATTTTATTCAAATTTCAATTCCATTTCTGTTATATGTACATGTATAAAATACACTGCATACAGAATAACACAAAGAACAGGTATGTATCAAGGAATAAATATAATTGTTTGATAGTATTATTAATTGTATGTTGTTTATGATTAACATTATCTTTTTATTCGTTTGTTCCATATGGGCAATATTCTCATCAGCCATCACCATTCAATATGGATGTGATACATCTACAAGTTCATGGTAATTGATACATTATGGTGAAGGTGACCTGTAACACCAGTATACAAAATTATTCCGAGCGCATTGAATCCTCATCACATGATGCTGAGACAGATTAGAACGGAGTGTCGGTAAAATCAGGTGTTGAGGATACTATACTGTACACAAACAAAATATGAAGTGTTGATGTGTAGGGCCTATAGCACAAAATCACAAGCAAGTTGGTAAAACTAGGCACACAGGGTCTCATTTCTGCCGCTAACGCGTTGATTTGGGTGGGGTCGTCCTCTCAGGGGGAGGTGGGGGTGGGAAGGAGCCTGATGTCTCAAGCAGTACTCCAGGTTTTCCATCAATATACTCTATTCCACACCCCAATATTTCAAGCACGTGAAATCAGACAAAAATTATTTGCGGGGAATGTGACTTCCACATCCCTACACATGTAGCTGGACATGCTAGTGGGGAGCCCTCAATCCCAAGTTAACTACCATTGGTGAAGTTAACGTCCAACAAATGCAAAATTGAGCTTGCCATCCGGCCCTATGTTATTCAGTGATGTATTCCCCTACGGATCCTGTTGCCTCGACGGAGGTCTTTGCGTTCATCCAGCGCTTGTTGTTTTGAGATTGATATTATATTCCGTGCTAAAAAACGTTGTTCGCAAGCACAATGTTGCTCATGAAACAAACCAGCCTTGTTGATCTTGTTGTTTCTAAAAGAGCTTTTGGTTAGGAACAGTTATGTAAGGATTCCCTTGCCAGCGCGCAGTTCTGTCGTGTTGATGCTGGTGTGACTTAGATTGCATTTACAATAATTCACTGCAGCTTTACTGTAACAAGGTTGCCAGTACTTTACTGTAAAATATAGACGTAAATATTGCAAAAATACACTATTTAATGAAAGCTTCACAATAGTTCACAGTATTTACCGTGAAATTTACAATTTACTGGCAACTTCGCTGCAGCAAAATTACAGTAAATCACTGTAAACTTTACAACAAAATTTTATAGTGGCATTCATGTGACATTAGATCTGCTTCATTTCGCTTCCAGAAACCTTCAAAAGCCATAATGGAACCTACAGTACCGCGCTCATTAAATGTCACTCTACCGCGGTGATTAAGGTGCTGCTGCTGTGCCTCTACCGCATCGCTGCTGCGTTGGTGCTGCGTTGGTGCCGCGTTGTCACCGCATTGCTACCGCATTGCCACCGCACTGCTACCGCGCTGCTACTGAGGGCTCGAAATTACGGATTACTGCGCTTAAACAAAAGAAGGCTATTAACATGTGTGTATCCTAATTTATTTCGTAGCATTCGAGTTTATTGTATGTGAAGGCATTGGAATACAAGAACAGTAATACAAATACATGCTATTTGACGATTCTCGTGATTCCGGCTTAGTTCCAATGGCTCCGATCTATTGGAGAAAGAGAGTGAAGGATAATGATCGGGTATATCCGGCTCATGTAGTAGCATGAATATTTAGGCTATTTTTAAAGAAATTTATATGCAAAGCTAATGTGGCTAACTTCGCCTGAATCCGGATTTAACATATTTGCTCGGCGTATGTATTCCAGTGTGGTCTCAGAGATGTGGGAGGTCACTTCATGTGATTTTTTTCATAGTAATATCGGCGCATAGCAGGGATGGTCTTTTTGAACGAAGACTTTAATGGGATAGAAAGGGACAGCGTCTAGGCCGATGATAAACCTCAGTTGTGACGATGGAATGACATCGCCCGTACAGGTGTTTCCTTATCCATGAATCATGAATATAATTATTTCGGTATTCACATTCAGCCTATTCAGCATAACTCGGAACAGATTATTTATTATTTCTATGAATTATTGTATTAGTTGAACGCAAAATATAAACGTGGCGAGAGAAGCTGCTGGTGTAGTGACAAGTATTCATATGACCTACAGGCCAGTAGTATATTAAGGTGAAATCTCTTATCAATTTTAAGGTTGGGGAGGGGGGAGATTGCGATGCGTATGATGGATAACGTCGCGTCCGTTAGAGATCACGGCCGGGTCAAAGTCCATGGTCGGTGAAGGAGTTGCCATGTCATTGTGGAAAATAGAGAAGAGGTCACGTGGCTGATTAAGGTAGATGTATAACTAGGGCTTTTCTGGAAAGAAATGGGGATAGAAAACGGACCGGACACTCAGTCAAATGGGTCAAGGTGGGCCAATATGGGGTCCTAAGGACTCGGGCTAGGTCTCGACTTGAAGCGCTCGTCGAGGTCGGCCACGTGATAGGATTTCTTCTGGAAAAAATAAAATGCAGAATAAGAACTTTGCACCCAAAAATAACCCCGGTCAAATTGGTTTACATGGGCTCTACATGGGCCGTTGCGGGTTCATGGCTCATCATGGAGGACTCGGCATGTAGACTACGACTGGGGGCGGTTCAGGGTACAAATTTCGTCAGTATGCGCATGCACAGTGAAGGAGTGTTTGCGATAGCGGACATTTCGGGATGCGCGACCTAGAGATCAATCTTGGTCCAAATATAGCGTACATTTTTTGGTACATTCAGAAAATTGAAGAAAATATTGTGATGAAGTTTGAACTGATATAATGAAAACATAATCTGTTATGTGGAAATTCATGTTTTCGACCTTTTTGGGGTGAGGAAATGAAAGTGTCTTATTTAGGGCCATTATATAAATATACATGTATATGAATATAGTAGTACACACTTCGTTATTGTATTAGAACTTCCTTGTCATGCTTAACAAATTTTGTATCTTGGCGCATGTACATTTATAAGCTGTTAAATAGATATTCATGCATTAATCCGGTGAAATTTATCCGGTGGAATACGTATTATATACATTCAAGCTCATGTTGTATTATTATTTCAGAATGTCTTCATCCTACGTTGTGCTATCCTTTTAAAATCCTGGGGTCCTACAAAACATGTACTATACGAGATTAGCACGATTATGAGAAACACAATTAGCTCATAATCTTGCCATTCAATTATCCACGTTCCGTGTTTACGATAGAAGTGAAGAACTTTGCAATATTTCCTTTGTTTGGTAGTATTTTGAGCACCTGTATAACTGTTTATCATGTCGTATTTAACATCCGACAGTGATGAGATTATGGCTCTCAGAACAATACAATACATGTATTTCCCTTTCCTGGTGATATTTGATCGTTTTAACATTGGGAGGGGATTATCGGTGGGCGGGGGGGGTTGGCTGGGGAGGGGGTAAAAATTGACGATGGGGAATTGTCCTGGAGGAATTTATCGGGTGGAATACGTCCTGGGGTAGTTGCCTGGAGAGGGAAGATTGTCCTACAGATGTTCAGCTAGTGGTTCGTATAATTTCACTTTGCCCTATCTTATAACCCAGGACAATCATTTTGGACTGGTGATAGATGGTTTATTTTCATGTAGTATTTGATAAATTATATATTATTCTAAGCATAATGACAGTTTCACTGAATACTGGGAAAATATAGTAAAATTGTGTCAGGAATCGCCAGCTCCAAATATTGTCGCGGGTTGAAAAAATAGGGCAAAGTGAAATCATACGAACCAGAATCTGATCGGTGCATTCATGTCAATCAGATCTAACTATAAGCTGACTCTCCGGCGTAGACTGAAATCCATATCATATTCTTTATATTCAGTTTGAAGGTTATCAATTTAGTACAGATTCAAAATATAGAATTTGGGAGATCACACACGATTTTCGGATAGTTTTACGCTCGAACGATTAGACCGTTGCACTAAATATCACCACTTTCACAGTTTATTAGTATTAAGGGAGTAATTCACGTTCATGAGCTTATGGAACTATATCAGAGTTTCTGGAATTTTTTTCTAAACTTGCTCGCAATAGGGTGAATATAAATAATATATTGATATGTTCCTTAGACTGAATATTATGGTTTTGGTGCCCCGAAGAAATTCATACTAATTCAATTCCCATAAAAAGCAAGCTTACAAATACCTGGAAGATGATCCCCAAGATCCTCCTACTTCCACTCCAATTCTCCATATCTACGCCCCACGTCTTATCCTAGCCTAAATACTGAAGGTTTTTCAGTACCTTCAGTCTTACAGTACTGAATGTGATCTACTTCCTTAATACGCATGTTTACATCAATTGCTATCTCAAGAATAGCACATTTGGCCTCGATGAATTTTGTTCTCTCAGGTCAACATGAAAAGACGGTAATTATATTATGGAAAACGATTATTCTGAAGATTTCTGGTAGGAATATCTCAAACCTCATAGTCTATCATGTTTGTTGAAAGCTGCCTTCATCCACTCATCATGTTCTAAGTTGCGTCGAGTCCTCCTCCTCCCCCCCCCCCTTCAAACACGACAATTTTCCACCAATAACCTTACGGAAATTTATAGTCACCTGTCGGAGATATAACATTTTGGCGGGTGAATATATAATATACTGCGAGATATCACGTGACGGCCAATGGTCCAATTCACTGCTGGTAATATAATAATATTATCTCTGAACCCATGATCTCTAAATCAGGTCATGGGTGCCATAATTTGTTAATTTATTCAAATTATTATGTTACAATCATGCCGGTTTAACCTACCGTGTTATTCAGTAGTCGGTTTCAGTTTGACTATCGTTATTCTAAGTAATATTAGTTATACGTCGCCCTTCCGGGGTAATACGGGATGAGATTTGGTTTCTCTCGCCATATTTTTCCGAGGCGCAGCCGAGGAATAATATGGCGAGAGAAACCAAATCGAATCCCGTATTACCCCGGAAGGGCGATGTATAACGAATTTATCATATCTCAGAGCATTAAGAATCACTTTGGACTTCAAGGCCGACATAATGGAACGGACTTCGATCGGACTTGCACTGGTTTCAGAACGATCCACAGCATGCACCGGAAAAAATGAACACAAAGACAAATGTATCATTTTTACAATCCTCATCTTTAAAACGTACTAAGGGAGGAGCAAAGATAACGATAACATATACTGTAATCCGTGAACAATGAACCCGGTTTCCGTGTGAAATACCGGTGGGCTTCGGTGATAAAGAATGAACAATCTAACTTCAAATTCAGCTTCATCTCTTATGTTCTATTCTGAAAATCAGAAACGTATAAAATACTGGAACATTAAGCTTAATCTCAATTTCATATTTAATATTTAATAGCCATCGACGAGTATAATATCTAGATTATATACCTTTTGTTAATAAATACATCGAAAGACCCGTTCCGGATTCACATCTGTTGCGTGGATATGTAAGTTTCAAATACACGTGTGAACTGTTACATTTCCATTCTGTCTATAATTCAACACCGTGTCACTCGACAGTGTCACTTGTGTCATGTTTCCATAACATCACACAGGAGAAGGACCAACATGAACTGACTTAAATTTACAGTTCGAGAGAAAAATCGGAAAAATCAAACTGTCCTGCACAATTTGGCAGAAGTATAGGTATTTGCTTCATTTTCGCACGATGATGTTGATTGCATTTATTGTGCAGTTATTGAACATTGGCGCTGAGGGATTTGCGGCGACCAAGATAGCTGTGGGAATGTCACACGATGTGGGCGGGACAGCGGTGCTGTCGAATTCACAAAACAGCTGATTAAGATCAAAATCAAAGTCGCCGGCATGGCCTTCTGCTCGTACATCCTGGGTGTGTAACACGGCCGACGTGGCATCATTTGACGTGGGTGCAGGGTACTGAGAAGATGATGTCACAGTTTCTGCAGGATGGGGTTTGACAAGAACATTTACTGGAAGTGTATGCGTACCGGTATTCGTCTTTCGGGTTGAACCCATCGTGTCATGAAAGGCTACTGACGCAACCGTGTAGCCCATTTGCAGTTTCTCGCCATCACTTACTCGCTGGTAAACCGACAGCGACGAGACAGATCTGTGACCTGTGACAGACATTATTTGAGATGCTGAATAGTTGTTTCTACCAAGGATGGTGATGCCGGTTGCTCGTATACTGTGGTTAGTGTATGGTTCAGAAAGTTTCAGACGAGTGCCCAGGTTGGTCATGAAGGCTGCCAAGCGGTGTTTCCCAATAGGTTTGTTATAATACCAAACTTTATCGTCGTCGAGGAAACTATCAACCGGGTACTGCCACAAGCGATCACATTTCGGATGGAGTTTGGAGATATAACTTTCGAATGAAGCAACAGGACAGAACGGGGAACCTTCTTCTTCAGGCATGAATCCGGTAACACCCTCTTTTTGCTGGGCCCGGCGATTTTTTGTGAGTTCATCCTCCTTTTTTTTCACATACCTCTGCCCAGTTTTCGGGTCCCGCTTGATGATGAATGTGTTTTTTGTCATCTTTTCCATATTCTCCACTCCCCTTCTAAAGAAGAACAGACGTACATCGAACTGAACTTTATTTGCAAGCCCAGTTGGGGTTTTTGGGGACATGAGAACAGACTTGTAGAGTTTACAACGATCGGACTCGTTTATGGGCTCATAATGATCGGTGTCGCCTTTTCCAGATGCCTTCAACTCTGCAAGTGCGGTTTTGAAGCACTCGTTGGCTTCATTAAACTCCGAATTTCTAATCAAATCAAAAGTTTTCAAATACGGTGGGGCCTTCAGGTAACGATTCAGAGAATGTCGAAAGTTTTCGAGAGTGGATGTTTTGTACAATTCTCCGTCTTGTTTTCGGGCATCCAAATAAAAATGACTGAGTACCTCTGCTAACCTCTCGGCCGAGAATCCTTCGAATTCTTCACTCTGTCCCTTCTCTTTCAGGTAATACTTCAAAGTTCTGGCGGACGCTTTGTTCGATTTTTTTGTGTTGCTGGGAATAATATTAGCCCGCTTTTCAACAACTTCATCGTCTGTGTGAGACGCGAAACGTTTGCCTGATTCAGCCATTTTGTTTAGCAGACGATGGAATCTAGTGAACACCTGTTCGTTGCCCTTGGCGACGGGGGTATACGATATATATTCGACCAGCAAGTTGACAATACAGCATCACACATGAGGTCTGTCAGCCAATCAAAAGTCTACATGCTTCTCTGAGATATGATAATATGGATATATACGGTTTTCCTCCTGGCGCGATATTATATTCACCAAATATGTATCTGGACGTATACATGGCGTGTAAGAAGTTGAGACAATTGATAGCATGTGTTCCCCCCTTCCCCCTCCCGCCTTTTCCATCCCCTTTCATACGCTCCTTGTCCTCCAATTTGTCCGCAGTACCCAGGAGATTATGGAGTTATTGGAACTGAAATCACATGCACTTGTCTTCCAGTCACACAGACGTGTATTACCATGATATCAACTTGAATGAACCTGTTAGTTTATGTGGATTTATGGAGAGTAACAGGTTTGACATCGCGATGATCACTCATACAAACGGTTTGTACGCGAGTCAAAATTAGTTAAAGCTGCCAAACAGCCTGTTTTTCTTCTGAGATAAAGAAGAGAAGATTTTGTCGTTGTTACTACAGCTGAGTACATTTCCCTGTACGAGTTTAAGAAATTCAAACTGAGGTTTGTATTGTTATAGACGGTTAGCTTATGAAAGCGCTTTCTCTTTTAATATCTGCGCCCGCTGATTCTTGTGTTTGCACTGAATGTGGCGTCAGCAAGTTAGTTATTATCTTTTACATTATCTAACTAATCTTAATTATTTAAAGCGATATTTCATTCTGCTGTCCTATTTGAAAGTCCACCACACGGCACTTTCACAGATTAGTCTTGTTAGGCGCTCAACATTTACTCTAAACTACATTTTCAACCATGTCACTGCGAAGAAGAATTGCTGGTAAGTGCGAGTTTTAGCTCGTGGATTTGTTAAACATATCGGTGATTGTTCATTAAACGACCTTCGAATACGGTAACTGTTTCAATCCGAAAATCACTAGTACTCTGTACGATGAATTACACTGTGAAATATTGTGAAAATTATATCGTAAATAAATTGTGAATGATCGTGCAGTATTCCTTTGTAATTCATACATGTAAATGTGTTTTTTGTGGGATTTTTAATGTAATTTCCATACCAAGGCACGCATTCATCAAATTTTGTATTGACGGAAAGACTCACCACAATAAAACTGTTCATTTGAACGGAAAATAGCTTTAAATGGAGATGTGTTTGCGCCATGGGAGGGAGAGATTTACAAGGCGACCATCCTGGGTTTATCGGGTAAGTGGCACATTCATTCGATTTTCATTTTGTGTTCATCAATACATTCTTGAGTGTGTCATTTTCCGTTGAGACTATACGTTTGCGGCAAGGGTAGGATATCTCTACATCAATGCCGCTCTTCGGGTCAGTTGCATGTACGTATGTTTCTGGCAATCAATTATTTCAATTTATAGATTCTGAAACTTCGAGACTATTTGTTTGATTATATTAGAGCATTATTTGTCTACACTTTGTATATATGACCGATAGCTCTGATATACATTATTTATTTGGTATCGAAGTATGATTAAATAATTAGTTATTCAAACTGATTCTTAGGGCCCTTTTGCATTGTAATTAAATATTTATGGATTGATCGCTAGCCGAAACACTAAAGTGAGATTCGATTTGAGCACATGTACATGTGTTTAACAACCTAAACGCCCATGTGTTTAGGTTTTAATCATATTGATGTTTAGGTTATAAACACGTTTAAACCGAAACATGTGTTCAAATTGAACTTCACGTTTAGCGTTCCAGCCCTAATCATGTGATCTAGAGTGTACATGTATTTAGCGGGCGTTCCCTGTGCCTTTAGTGGAACGAGGGAGTTAACATCCTTTCCGAATTAGGCAGTAGTTGGTTTTAATAGCTCTGCCATAATTAACATTTTATATAAAGTGTGAAAGCCTGTCAGTAGTTATATAAGACGAAATTCCTTATTAAAAATGAGGGTGAAGCGTGAGGCTGATCGCGTGACATCCGGGTCAAAGCTCACATCCGGGTCAAAGGTCACTTCCGGTCAACGGTCCAACAAGAGTGATCTCCTCCTACAAGCAGATCTATATACGGCTATGGTATAGGTCCATACTGGCGCAGTGGATAGGTCCATACTGAGCAATTCACTCCTGGTCATTTGCGGTATGGGTTGTGGGATCTTGTTTTCTTCGTCTCACCACGTATAACATGATGGTAGGTGTCCCGAAGTTGCGCGGTGAAATTTTTTGAAAAAGTCACTCTGCGCATGCGCAGTATGCAGAGAGTATGGGAATAGACGTTTTGGGGTCGAACTGGATCCCTAGTAGTTCGATTGGATCGACTAAGGTGTCATACTGAAGCACTCGTGACGGAGCATCCGACGGGAGGGGTGTGACGTGAAACTGACGTTATTCTGCGCATGCGCAGGAGACGGTTTGGGGTCGAGCTGGGCCCCTAATGGTCCGATTGTGTCGAGTGAGGTGTCATTGTGAAGCATACATGAGAGAGCATCCCACGGGATGGGTGTGTCGTGGAACTGACGCCAGTGTGCGCATGCGCATTATACAGAGTGTATGGGAATAGACGTTTTGGGGTCAAACTGGGCCCCAAATGGTCCGATTGGATCGCGTGAGGTATCATACTGAAGCACTCGTGAGGGAGCATTCGGCG
>JAVTVY010052117.1:0-28090 GCA_036873755.1 Hanleya hanleyi | reverse complement strand
GATAACTTCCTAAAGCTTTGTTGGATTCTTCCGAAATTCGGAATACGCATTCCTTGCGACAAGACGCCAGTCCGTATTTCAGCAACATCTGCCTCGAGGTGGCGCCACTGGTTCTTCTTTGTGTCCGTCGATGTCCGTGTACGTCCATGCATGTCTGCTCGAAACGATAACTTCCTAACGCTTTGTTGGATTCTTCCGAAATTCGACGTACACATTCTTTGCAACCAGACGCCAGTCCGTATTGCATTTCAGTAACATCTGCCTGAAGATGGCGCCACTAGTTCTTGCTTCTTTGTGTCCGTGGATGTCTGTTCGAAGCGATAACTTCCCAGCGCTTTGTTGGATTCTTCCGAAATTCGGCATACGCATTCCTTGCGACAAGACGCCAGTCCGTATTGCATTTCAGCAACATCTGCCTGAAGTTGGATTTCAAAATCTGCCGTAGAAGATACTACATGTATAGGCTAATACATGTACCATGCCATGAGATGATGCTTGGGATTGCATTTTGCCCACGTACACCTACAGGTGGCGACACCTGGTGGCAAATTTAAAATTTGGTTTCCGTGCAATAGGTTGATGCCTTCAGCTTCTCGTCAAATTTGGTTTGCAGATAATGCCTTGAGATGTCACTTGGGGTTGCTTCTCGGTTACATAATTTCCATGCTTCACTGCAGGGAAACTATATTACAGAAGCAATCAACTTTCAGTCAATCGTTCTGAGATGATCTTAAAACTTGGGAAGGCAGAAAGACCCTTCCACATCCAATGCCTATGAAGCAGCAGTTGCCTTCCTCATGCATATCCCAACAATGAGATCAACAATGCTAAAAAATATTGCTGCCATTTCGGCGGGGGACCTAGCATCCTCTGGCTGCTTGTTTTCATATTAATATCGACAGATCCGACGATCCTAAACCAGTTGTCGCCCATAAAGAATTCCTCTGTTCAGCCTCTGTCCATAATCGAACACCCTATTTCATCAAACCATATTAGCACCATATTCCACACAACATGAACAATTTTGATATTCATAAACACCGGCTAGTTTCTTATCAAAAGAAAACAGATTTCAATGCTGCTGACGAATAATCAATGCTGCTGACGAATGATACTATACGTATCACTTATCTGTATTCCGTTTCCTAGATTCGCCCCCAAATCATCCCTTAAATTTCATCAAGATGATTTTCATTAGTTCCGTTTTCAATCCTATTATTTAACCAACAAGAAAATAACACAAGTTTAAGTCTACAATACTAGAGATAAGGTTTTTCATTTTAGTTAGCTTGTCTCACATTTAAGTTAATTTTCGCAAATATGGGGAAATTTTAAGATAGAAATAAATATAAAATTGAGAATCCATTCCTCGAAATCAGATAATTAGTTTGTCCACTAAGGAAAGATAAATTATCTTAGTCAGTTTAGCAAAGATTATCTAAACTTTATAACTAATGATATTATTTTAATATCAGTTCTCGATTGTTATATTCAGCATATTTTTTTCTTAAATTTAGAAGAATTTTCTGAATATTTGAGATGTAATTTCTTGAAATGGAAATACATACATAAATAACAGCAATGAAAAAAACTGTATTTAAGAACAATATTCTCAAAAGAGTTTGTTTACAAAGATACTTAGAAAGTATTCTTCGTGTCCATAGACATTCTTGAGATGTAAATTTCTCAGATTTGGCCAACTATTATATACAATTCGGACAAATGTATATGCTGTGTCTTTGAATATCTTTTTTTTTCCAAAATAAGCATATTCCTCTCAATTCCGGTGAATATGATCAAGAGTTCACTAATTTGATAGTAGTAATGTTTTCTGAATTTAGAAGTTGCTTCTCTAAGCTAGATATTTATTCTCATTCATAAAAAAAAATACACGGAATTTATTTTCAAAAATTTCTAAGCAGCATCAAAAATAGAATTCGTCTAGATCTTAATTCTCGTAAATCTTCATATCAAACCCATTTAACTATCCACACTAGGAGATTTTTTGTTGTCGTTTTTTAGGATCGGTATATAGCAGAGCACAGATTCTACTGCTGAACATTTGTCGAGTCTCATGCAGGATTCGAACCAGCGACCACCAAAACAACAATATCTCCTCATTTATTCAGCTATGAAATTTGTGTCATTACGGTCATCAGAGGGGTATGGTATGTTCATTTTCAAGACCACCGCTACCTCTTTTTTGGGGTGGCCCGTTGACCGCGTGTTTTAGTCGCCGACATGTAATGCTGGTGGTTGGGTACTCTAGTGATCGCTAGTTCGAATCCCACATGAGACTCGACCAATTACCAGCACTATAATCTGTGCTGCGTTAAGACAGTGTAATCCCAAAATAACAAAAACACTGTTAATGCGATAAATTTCTAAATGACAAAAAAAATCTATCCCCAGACCTTCTGTTTTGATACTACATCATAAGAACACATTTTTTCAAAAGAAACTTCAAGTTGCGCTAAACTTTCTCAAAAGATGACAAATTTCGCGCCAATAAAGTCAACCCTGCAGTATCTCCCCCAAACTACAAATTCTATTCAAGAAATTAATCTTAAGTGACGTAATAAATTGACCGATTACATTTACCCAGGATGAAGGAATATTAATTTAGTAATATGTACAGTTCACTTTATGTAGTGTGACGTTTGATGTCAAGGGAAGTTTTCTTCATTACTGTATGACGAACAGTGTTTAACACACAATAGCATCCATTCGTATACACACCATTATCTCGCAAACAATTTGCATCTTTTATACAGTCATTTAATAGTTACCGAGAGTGTTAAAACTATACAAACACAAAATAACAGAATAATCCCTGAACAAACAAAACGCTTACATGTAAATAGGTGTATTACACATTGAAGAAAATGATCCCCATTTTACAACGTAAAATTACTCTAACAATTCAATAACAGGTATCGAAGGCGTCGAATTGCAGAGGGCGTTTCCATTTATACTCTAATAAAATGTTTATGCTATAACCTTTGAACAGCAAGCGGGCCAGAATTCTTGGAGACTTAACCCCTTGCCACCTTGAGTGTGGCATTACCACCCCCCCTCCCATTCCATCCTTCCCACCCAGTATAGTATAAGGGGTCGGACCACTATTACAAATTACACTGGCGACAATGTTAAAAACTGTTCACGTAATTGCATCTCCTCGATTCATTAATTAAGTCTAACTCCCATATTTCGGCAAGAAGTACATTTATTTAAGCGCTACAACCGGCCAGGCTTCTTGACGGGGGTCGCCCATCGAAATTTTGAGTTATGCGCGCTCGTACAAATGACGTCATTATTTTGGCTTTTTTCTCTGCTTTCAGAGAGCGGTGCACAGGCACCCAAATAGTCCCTCTTGGCAACTCCTTATTGGGCCTTGAGTTAAAATCAAACTCACAACGGAACCAAACACATATCATACTCCAATCACCTACCACTGGCCTTCAATTATTCCTCGCAACAGAGACAGGAAAAAATATTGAAAACAATTCACTTCTCTGGCAGAGTTGCCTAAAGGGGGTTAACGGATCGGGGCTATTTTTAATAGTGGTCTTGTCTCTATAATCAATTAAACACGGCCGTTTATTGTGCCGGTGTGGAGGCTAATAATATCTTGTGGCTACGAGTGTCCGGCTCCTGTCTTCTAGCCTGGGTAGGATACATTTCTTCACATTGCGGACAAGTGTCCTTCCTTGGTTGCAATTGAAATGGATATGAAAAGAGACACCAATCACCAGGACATTCTTATACATCACACCGGTTTTCCCTTTCTATTTTTTATCTCGCGCCATAAATAACGCGTTTTATGGTTCTGGGTAAACACTGTGTACATATTTTCTGAGTAAAGTGAATGGTCCTACTAAATTTTGATATTTAGTCAGAAGTTTTATGTTTTTCCACATAACAGCATGTTAGTACCGAGTCGTACACACTGCGCTACAGTTTTATTTTCTCCAGATCTTACTTCAAGAAGATTCCGCCTCCATTAGCAACCTCTATTTTGTGTATTGATATTCCGGTGGAATAGCCTGACTCTGAACAGGGAAAGGAGAAACCTATTGTGAGTATGATTTAATGAACTTGTAGAAATATTTTCACTAACATTACGTTCCATTTATATTTGAATTATTGAAAGAGAGCATCAATATCTGGATCTGCGAATTTTTGTTATGGTTAAGGGTGCTAATAGTTTATATTTTAAGCGTTAATATTTAGTACATGGTAGTGTGACTAACGTCACCGGACCTATGAAGTAGGTTAGGCATTAGGACTCCGACCGCGCAATGAACTCTTGGATCACGCCCCCAAGTTGAAATGCTGCCAATATTAAGATGGGCACAGCCCAAGTCAGAATCACCAGTGATTCTCATCAAAAATCACCAGAAATTTTCATCAAAAGTAGGTCAGCTCAGAACTTGCTGCTAACAGTCCCCTAAATGCCAAATATCAAGGTTTTAATGTCAACGGCTCTCCTTATTTCGCCGACGAAAGGATTCGGATGGACTCACTCACTCACCCACTCACTCATTACCGGTCAATTTGCAAATGAGAGCTTACTTCGTATAGGAAAATTCAAAAGGGCTTGTTGCCAAGGGTCTAATCATCTGGCGTTCACACACCCATATCTGACATTTGTTGTTTTACTGCGAGACCCATGAACATGATCAATATCATATACATTTTACTGGAAAGTTTATTTCTCTTTTATTTCGAATATGTGAATGAATTGGTTGAGATCGAAAGATATGAAGCTATTTCAATTTGAACGATTGTCTTTTCATAAAATGAGTCACTGTTTTCAAACGTTTATTTTTCAAGAAGTCCCATTTTGTTTAAAATTCTTGGTAACTTTGTCGAGTAGCTACTAACCCTTCAACAGAATATACTTTCCTCATTTTTTCAGATTTTTTTTTAGTGCCGATAAGTGGATACAATTCTATGGCCACACTGTGAAAACTAATATCTCAGCAAACCAGAACAACATCTAGAAAACTGAAGCTCTGTACTTTCTTTATCTAGTTCAGGACTGGATAAATCAATTAAGCAATAGACTTAAGGCGATAGATTAGAGATTATTTTTGATACTGAGAAGCACCGAATTCATTGTGTGTGTGACAAGTGAGAATTGTCAGCTTGGCAGGGGTCTATATTAAATCAGGCGAAAATATTGTCACTCGTAATAAGATTTTGAAGTCTAAAAAACATCTATATTCACCACAATAATCTAACCTGGAAAAAGAATTCATATAGTACTAGAGTATTGTGCTATATTGTTTTTTTGTCAATATTAGCCAACAGGTGACAAACAAACCCTGAACTGTGTGAACATGGATTGGATTTCAGTATGATTATTCCTTAGATTTTAACACGCTGTGGGTATGATTATTTTCTGAATAGGAGAAAATGAATAAATCTCGAATCAGCTCGTGTTTTGAAGAATACTGGATATTTACTATGATTTTAGCATTAGTTTTAAAATATTAACATAGACATTTTAACACTCATGCTACTTATATAGAACTCATTAAATGATGTAACGAAATACATAAATTTAACTATAGCTGAAAGTAAAATCGAGCACCGATTGACCGGAGAAAATAACTTCTAGCTATAAAGCAGGTTGAATTTTATTTCCATGTTAAACATTGGTCGGAGTATATTAGCAGTATTCACCGCCGCCATCATAATTTTTATTTGAGCCTCGGGACTCATATTTATATCCTTTATTCACCGAAAGCAAGGGGCTTATAGGTATACATATATTACCTTTATATATGCAGACTGAGGAGTTCCATAACTACATAATTTAGCCACTTAATACTTAACTTCTCCTCCCTGCTAAGTATACAAATTTACCCAATTTGTTTAATGAACGAGTATTTTCTATTGAAAACATCTGTATTAGTTGGAAGATGCTTTCTTTCATTAATATAACTAAATTAATTTTTCTCTCAGATCTTTATAAGCTTCGGTACCCTGCTTGTTTCCCCATGTACAGTCTGTATATATCTATCCGTAATTCTTTGCCTAAATACCGTGTGAAACAATTTTAAATTATCCACACCTTGTGCATCCCCGAAAAACTGAAAACTATTTTCACAAAACTCCTTTCTGACTATATATGTTAATCCAGCAGTCCGGTGGAGCCTTATATAGCGATTTAGGTATGCAACTATCTGTATAGTTATTAACCGTTGGCAGAACTTGATTATTTTGGATTTGCTGACCAATAGCTTGGATACCCTTCCAAGTTCAAACAGAACTAAAACATTTGTAACGTTTTTCCCCTGTCCCAGTGTTCGCTTTAATATGAACGGCTTCGATATCTTCCCCTGAATGAAAAGCCCCAAATTCTCATCCATAACTACAAAAAACTTCCAACAAACATATCAAAGAAATTTAACTTTGTTTCTATATTGAGCTCGAAATTTATAATCTTTGACAATAGCTTAAACATCGCTTTTTTCGGGACCAGTCTCACACTCTCGACAGTCAGTTCGAGGTACAATATACACCTTCTATAAACGATAAAGTCCAGTCTACTTTCTCGAATTGGGAGCTTGCTTTCCAGGAATTGGGAATACATTAACAGAATTAGATGAATAATGTTTATATCTTTACATAGTTTTTTTATATCTTGTCGGGTAGATTCATGCATGGATAGAAAAGTTTTTAATAAATATAATTAAATATATATTTTTCTCAAACGATTTTATATTTCTATATCAGAGACACGCCCAGTATATTTTAATAGGTTTATAGATATTGTTTCTCTGATTTATATATCTTTACCTGAATCCGTTCAATGAAAGTGGCGAATATATATGGCCTCGGACAACATCACAATTGAGCCCGCATGCGTGTACTAGAAAACTGACGACGCCGGGTCAGAGGCTTACGGAATTTATACCACAATCTTAGCACGCAGGACTCTCTTGCAAAATCCGTATTTCGTAAATTATGTTGACAATAGCTTGTCAAAAGAAGAAACAACATGATGAAATAACATAAATAACATATATGTATCTTTTCCATTCTCGGTTATCCTATGTATATGGAGTGCTCATGTGTCCTAATGTTCAGCAATATAAAGTGGACCCAAAAGCTGGTTCAGTAAGCAGGACTGCACACATTCTTTTTTCCATCTGCACTGCAGATACGTTACAGATTATTTGAAGGCGGAAAGTTAATTGGGTTCTCAATACAATGCTTGGGATGTACCGACTAACATTTATCCAATGACTTCTCCAATTTCCTTCGATTGTTTCCTTGTAATATATTCACCACACCAATCATCCGTCGTGTATTTCAAATATCTCATATTATGTATTTGATATACACCACAGCTGACCACCTTTTCCCGGATTAGGTCGGAAGCGGCGGCCTCCACACCCTAGCTCAGATGATCGCAGGATCAAAAAGTTACATGGTAGATACTCAACAATGTAGGCACAATATCTTGCCAATATTTGGCATTACATTGTCTCGTGTCATCATGTAGCCATTACATATATTCAGTTCTTCATCTGACTTTAGTCATATTAAGAACATATGTAAATTGAATTACTCCATCCCCGAAAAAGAACTCGTTTCGTAAATTTAAAAGACTTTACCTGGTCAGAGAGAACTATCTCCTCAAAATGGCGGTAAATAGGTCGTCTTTGCTAAATAAAGTTTGATTTATTCATCACAACACTCAGAAATTTTAAAGCGACTTAGCATATATTGTGTACATGTAACAATTATTTTAAAATGAAAGTGTGCATATTATAGAGCAAAACAGGTCGTCTATTATTATGCAAATTATAGAGCTCCTTTACGTTGAGATTCATTCAGTTGCATAAACATTAACAATACTGTCAATAGTCAACAACAGTGACAGTTTGATTATTATCTTACCGAATTTGTTCATCGCAACCATAAAAATTTCACGTTGAAACAGATTATTTTGATACCAGTTTTCAACACCAATACTTGGGCATGCTATCTAGGCTTTTTCACATACATTAGTGATATCGGTATCATTAAAATGAATGTATTCTGTAATAGAATTTGGTCTGGACTTGGTGCATTATTCCGGTGCGTGAGTATAGGTCACAAACTGCGTCGGAGGTTCGTCAGTCATCCTTATTGTCTCCCGCAGGTCCACCGTGTGTTTGCAAATGTAACTCTAGAATCGTTTACATTTCATCTAGATCTCCACAACTAACTTGATTAAGAACAACTTTGGAGCATGGAGGCTAGCTTGGAAATACTTCATATATTGTCTTAGAATAAACTATTGTTCCAGACAAATACAGTTACAAAATCAGTTCGCTTGTTATCCGTGAAAACGAGCGGTCCCAGGGTGGGTCGTGAAAAGTGTCTGACTGAGCGAGAACATAATCGCCCAGGAACTTCAAGGGCAGAAACAGTTTGCAACGCTGAAGCGAGTTTAACTCTTGCGAGTTAGCGTATGTCTATGAAATTATCTTTTAGTAATTTTCCGAGAGAAAAATAACCCAATAAAATTATCCTTTAGCATATTTCCGAGTAAAAAGTACCTTATTTGAATCAATCTATGTACAGATATTTACGAAAAAGTCCGACCGCGTTGTGAAATTATTATTAGAAAAGAAACGGATCATGGAGTCATCAGACCTAATTCATCAGACCATATTACCACCAAAACGCCACTCAGCATTTTTGCTGGCGCTGAACAGTTTTCGCTGATGCTAACAAGGCATCACGATGTTAAATACTTATCTCAATTCTGTTTACCAAATTCTTTTAATGGTGATGATTTCTCCTTGTTTCATTATGAATCCTTTTTTTTTTAACAAAAAATAGGATAAATTTAAGACTGCAATCTCTCGCCATAAATAACGCGTTTTATGGTTCTGGGTAAACACTGTGAACATATATTCTGAGTAAAGTGAATGGTCCTACTAAATTTCGTTATTTTTATCTTTTTCCGCATAACAGCATGTTAGTACCGAGTCGTACACACTGTGCTATATATAGTTTTGTTTTCTCCAGATCTCGCTTCCATTAGCAACCTCTATTTTGTGTATTGATATTTCGGCGGAATAGCTAGACTCAAAACCCGGAAAGGACAAACCTATATTGTGAGTATTTTTCAGTGAACCCTTATAAATATTTTTGCTAAGATTTCGTTCCATCTATATTTGAATTATTGAAGGAGAGCATCGATATCTGGATCTGCGAATTATTGTTATAAAAATCAATGGATATATTATTATTATGACTAAGGGTGCTAATAGTTTATATTTGAAGCGTTAATATTTAGTAAATTCAAAAAGGCTTGTTTCCAAGCGTCTAATCAGCTGGCGTTCACACACGCGCTGCCATTTGTTGTTTTATGGCGCGACCCATGAACATGATTAATATCATATACATTTTACAGGAAAGTTTATTTCTCTTTTGTTTCAAATATATGAATGCATTGGTTGTGAGATTGAAAGGTATGAAGTTATTTCAATTTGAATGATTGTCTTTTCATAAAATAAGTCACTGTTTTCAAACGTTTATATTTTCATGATGTCCCATTTTATTTTAAATTCTTGGTAACTTTGTCGTGTAGAACAACCCTTCAACAGAATATACTTTCCTCGTTTTTTTTATTTTATTTTTTTCCAGATAAGTGGATAAAATTCTATGGCCACACTGTGAAAATTAATATCTCAGCAAACCAGAGCAACATCTAGAAAACCGGAGCTCTGTATTATCTTTACCTAGTTCAGAACTGGATATATCAAGCAATATAGACTTAAGGTGATAGATTAGAGATATTTGTTGATAGTGAGAACCCCCGAATTTATTGTGTGTGTGACAAGTGAGAATTGCCAGCTTGGAAGGGGTCTCTATTAAATCAGGCGAAAATATTTTCAAATGTAATAAGATTTTGAAGTCTAAATACATCTATATTTACCAAAATAATCTGAATTGGAGAAAGAATCCATATAGTACCAGAGAATTGTGCTATATCGTTTTTTGTCAATCTTAACCACCAGGTGACCGACAAGCTCTTAAGTGTGTGAACATAGACTGGAGTTCAGTATCATTATTCCTTAGATTTTAACACACTGTGGGTATGATTATTTTCTGAATAGGAGAAAATAAAGAAATCTCGAATATGATTTGTCAGCTCGTGATTTGAAGAAAACTGGATATTTTAGTTATACTATGATTTTAGCATTAGTTTTGAAATATTAACATAGACATTTTAACACTCATGATACTTATATAGAACGTCTTGTTAAATGATGTAACGAAATAAATAAATTTAACTATAGCACCGATTGACAGGAGAAAGTAACTTCTAGCTTAAGCAGGTTGAATTTTATGTCCATGTTAAACATTGGTCGGGGTATATTAGCAGTATTCACCGCGGTCACCATAATTATTATTTGAGCCCCGGGACTCGAAAGCAATGGGCTTATAGGTGTACATATATTACCTTTACATATGCAGACTGAGGAGTTCCATAACTACATAATTTAGTCACTTAATATTTGACTTCTTCTCCCTGCTAAGTATACAAATTTACCCAATTTGTTTAATGAACGAGTAATTTCTCTAGAAAACATCTGTATTAATTGGAAGATGCTTTCTTCCAGTAATATGACTAAATTAATTTCTCTCTCAGATTTTTATAAGCTTTGGTATCCTGCTTGTTTCCCCATGTACATTCTGTATAGATCTATCCGTAATTCATTTGCCTAAATACTGTGTGAAACAATTTTAAATTACCCACACCTTGTGCATCTCAGAAAAACTGAAAACCATTTTCACAAAACTTCTTTCTGACTAACTATGTTAATCCAGCAGTCCGGTGGAACCTTATATAGCGGTTTGGGTATGCAACTATCTGTAGTTATTAACCGTTGGAAGTACTTGATTATTTTGGATTTGCTGACCAATAGCGTTGGTACCCTTCCAAGTTCAGACAGAACTAAAACATTTGTAACGTTTTTCCCGGGTACCAGTGTGCGCTTACAAAATTTAATATGAAAGACTTCGATATCTTTCCCTGAATGAACCCCCCCCCCCCCCCCAAGTTCTCATCCATAACTCAAAAAACTTCCAACAAACATATCAAAGAAATTTAACTTTGTTTCTATATTGAGCTTGAAATTTTTTATCTTTGGCAATAGCTTAAACATCGATTGTTTTCGGGACCAGTCTCACACTCTCGACAGTCAGTTAAACATGGCGTAAATGTAGCTCGAGGTGCAATATACACCTTCTATAAATGATAAAGTCCAGTCTACTTTCTACGAATGGGGAGCTTGCTTTCTAGGAATTGAGAATACATTAACTAGAAAAGAATCAGATGAATAATGTTCATATCTTCATATAGTTATTGCATGGATAGAAAAGTTGTCAATAACTAATTAAATATATATTTCACAAACGATGTTATATTTCTATATCAGAGACTGATATATTACCACGCCCAGTATATTTTAATATGTTTATAGATTTTGTTTCTTTGATTTATATATCCTTACCTAAATCCGTTCAATGAAAGTGGCGGATATATATGCTGTCGTCGTACAATATGACAATTGAGCCCCGAAATATATTGTTACAACTATTAAACAGTTGCTTTGAAATGAAAGTGTGCATATTATTATAGAGCAAAACAGGTCGTCTATTATTATGCAAATTAGATAGGGCTCCTCTACGTTGTGTTTCATCCAGTTGCATATGCATTTACAATACTGTCAATAGTCAACAACAGTGAAAGTTTGATTATTATCTTATCGATTTCGTTCACTGCAACCATAAAAAGTTCATGTTGAAACAGATTATTTTGATACCAGTTTTCAACACCAATACTTGGGCATGCTATCGAGGCTTTGTCACATATATTCTTGATACCGGTATCATTAAAATGAATGTATTCTGTAATAAAATTTGGTCTGGACTTGGTGCATTATTCGAGTGTGTGAGTATAGGTGCAAACTGCGTCGAAGGTTTGGCAGTCATCATCCAGCAGGCCCACCATGTGTTTGCAAATGTAACTCTAGAATCGCTTGCATTTCATATATATTTATTCACCATATAATTAAACATATACAGGGTATTAGAAATTAACATAAATATGGCGGGAATAAAACCCCAAAGGGCTTGTTGTATCCCAGAAGACAATAATGTACAATAGTAATACAACTCGACATGAACCAAATAAATCATCTATGCTCGATAATTATAGATATACAAATATATATATATATATATATGGAGGTGATTATACTCGAAGTCGAACTCTTTAACTTGTGTTCGTGGTCATGGTGTTGACAAGGGGTACTGGGTATCATCTTTTTCTTCTTGAGTTAATGGTTGTATTTTCCTTGATCTTCAATTATTTATATTCATATATCTTATATTCATATCAATACTAACGTCAGATCCGACATTCTCAAGCCAGACATCGGTCATGCAGAATTTCTGTGTCCATAATCGAAAAACCTAAATCATCAGATCATATTATCACCAAAACTCTACGCAGCATTACAAACATATAGCTAGTTTTTCTTGCTAGCGCTGAACAGTTTTCGCTGATGCTAACAAGGCATAATGATGTTAAATACTTATCTCTATTCGGTTTACCAATACTTTCAATGGTGATTTCTCTTCGTTTCTTTATGAATCCTTTTATTATTTTTTTAACGACAAAATAGGATAAATTTAAGGCTGCAATGCTGAGGTTAAGGTTTGTCATTTTGGTTAGTTTTCTCGCAAATTAGTTTCATCTCAAATATGACAAAATAAAGTTACGCTGTTGAATATGATGATTATTCTCTCCATGACGAAGGATTATTTGTCAATTTTCAGCACTATAATCTGTGCTATAAAAAAGGGTGTAATCTCAAAATGACGAAAATTCTGTTATCTTGTTCTGTTTAAACTTTTAGCAATACGACCTAATCTTCTGCCACTACTTAAATTAAACGCAACATTAACAAGGTGACATTAACAAGGTGACCCCACAGACAAATATACTGACTGCATATTTCCATAAACATCACAAGAACCAAAGCGGATCTCTTTGATGATTCGTATCCCAGCCATGATTTTATTGTAGCTGTTCGTGTGGACATCTCGAATGACATGACCACACGGCCCCTATCACCGGTTTGTGCTGTATTAGATACAAATGTTAGATATATGATGCAAGTTCGTATTCAGAACAAATAAATGTGAGGCCCGACGCCGACAAAGCTCTTCACCAAGTCACAAAACTACAATCACAATGATTTGTGCAGCGTCAAAGTCAACATCGTTATGTCACATCCAACAATTTTTTTACTAAAATTTATAAAATGTTTCTGAATATTCGAGATGCAATTTCTTGAAAATGAAAATTCTTTTTAAAGTAACAGGAATGCAATTGCTGTATTCAACAACAGAATTATCAGTATGTCTCCATTCAATCTCATCATGTTCACAAACATTCTCAGATTTTCCAACTATTATTGAAATTTCAGACAAATATATACGATGCGTCTTTGAATATTTTTGCCAAAGAGGTATATTCTTCTCAATTCTGCTGAATATTATCAAAAATTTGACTATCAATTTTTTTGGAAGTAGCAAATTTTCTCTGAATTCAGAAATTACAATTAGATATTTATGCTCATCGATACTACTGCATAAAGTTAAATCTGGCTTACTGAATTTATTTTGAAAGATTGCTATATACCATCAATAATACAATTCAGTGGCGGATTTGGACGGGGAATGTGATTATATATCTATATTCCGACCCTACAATACCTAACATTGTGGTTTGGAAGTCGAAAATTACAGTTCACGTGGATATGCCGTCAATACATCTTATGGGATAAAACATTTCTGATTATGATAATTCTAAAATTCAGATGCAGATAAGAAGATCTGTTCTTTTCAAACGTACATGAATTACTGCTCATGTGAAGACCACTCCCCATAGGATATGTTTTTCATTGTATTACTGCCAGAGCCGCATGTTTTGGCTACAATGTAGTCATTTCTCACTACTACTGTTGTCTGTTTGTAAGCAAATTGACAATGAGCACATCGATAAACTGTTGAAAACTATGTGCACCATAAAAAAAACATGTGCTTTGGGATCTGCCAAACGGTTGATTGTTTCGCAGAAAAATGTTATTTTTTGTGGATTTATGTCATGTACGGCTAAGTAACGGACCGAACTTGCTTCTTCACCGAAATCCTTTGAAGTGAGATATAAAAGGGAGATATAAAAAGACGGAAAGATGAATCGCCTGTGTACAAGTTCGTCAGTCTGTCTTGATCTGGTTATATTGATGAACAAGAGTTATTTGTTTATTGTACTTGTAATCGCGTGGTACATTCAAACTATTTCGTCTTGATTCATTCCTTTGTCTTTGTATCCCTTCGTACGCACACAGCCGTCCAGAAAAAAAAGGTAAGAGAACCATGGGCGTTGTCAGAATTTTTCGAAAGGAGTTTCTCGCGCCCTATATAAGTGTGTTATGGTTCTAGGTAAGCACAGTGAACATATATTTTGAGTAAAGAGAATGATTCACCTAAATGTCGATAGTTAGCCAGAAGTATAATATTTCTACGTATCAGGGTGTGGGTAGGGAAGAGCGAGGAGACATGAGCTGGGGATCAAGTGGAAAACTTGCATTAACGTCATCATTTACTAATCAAGCAGGGACAAGTTTATGTGCACGTCTGTCATTCAGGATTTTGAACTAGATACATGTGAGTTTGCATTTGTTCTCATGTTTCATGTTAAAAAAAGTTTGGTTTTTTCCGAAGTCCCAAAGATTCACCTCTGAATATACACTCTTAAAACGCAAATGTTACATTTAACATCTAGAGGGTTGGCGGAGGGAAGCATTTAGAAAGTGTTGTTTCGCCACTTTTAAGTGTTGAATGCAACAGCTTAAAATGTTGCATTTAACACTTAAAAGTGGTGAATACAACACTTTCTAAATGCTTTCCCTCCTCCAACCCTCTAGATGTTAAATCTAACATTTGCGTTTTGATAGTGTAGTAATATCAAGCATTCGAATACCTGTTAAACTGGAGCAGGTACCGTGGAGTATCAGTTATGAATACCGACTGCCAATTTATATATTGTACATACTCGTAATTGGTTTGTCTTCTCCACATTTCTCAACATTTTAGGGACCCCGTAGAAATATTTTCGCTACAATTTGCTCATTTATATATGAATTGTTGAACAAAAGTATCAATTTCAGGAACTGAAAAGTATTGTCATAAAAAAATTAAAGAATATATTACCATTATGATTAAGGGAGCTAATACTGAGTATATTAAGCTTTAATATTTAGTATACTTAAAAGGACATTCACACACCCCCTGACATATTTATACTCATATTATTGGAAAGTTTATTTCTCTCTTAGTTCAAATATGCGAAAGTATAAATTTATTTCAAGTCAAATTGGTTTTGTTTTCATAGAATGAGTCACAATTTTCAAGCAATTATTTTTCTAAGTTTTTAAGTTCCAAGCTTTTTCATTCTCGGTAACTCTGTCGAGTAGGACAACCCTTCAACTTTACTCTTGCCTCATTTTTCTTTCAAATTTGGCTCAGATCTTTTTTCTTTGTAATTTCAATTTGTTTTTTACAATTGAAAAAATTGGGTAAACTGCCTGTATGATTGTTACGCTGTGAACACTAATATCTCAGCAACCTGAACAACATTCAGAAACTATAAAGTTTATTGTTTATTTACATTGATCAATTCCCGTATATCCTGGAATAGTGCTGATTGAATGGGAATTTTCCAATTTCTTGGGGTAGTGCTGATTGAATGGTGAATTCCACTCTATCCGGGAATCGTGCTGTTTGAATTATGAATTTCCCCGATATCCTGTAATAGTACTGATTAAATGGTGAATTAAACAATAGCCTGTAATAGTACTGATTGAATGGTGAATTAAACTATATCCTGTAATAGTACTGATTGAACGGTGATTTCCCAATTTCCTGGAATAGTGCTGATTGTATGGTGAATTCACCAATATCCTGGAATAGTACTGAATAAATGGTGAATCACCCAATATCCCCTAATATTGTTGATTGAATGGTAAATTCTTATATATCCAGTAATATTACTGATTGAAAGGTGAATGCCGATTGAATGGGGAATTCTCCGAAATCATGGAATAGTGCCCATTGAATGCTGAATTTTCCAATATCCTGGAATAGTCCTAATTGAATAGTGAATTCCCCCATATCCTTGAATACTGCTGATTGAATGGTGAATTCTCTAGTATCCTGAAGTAGTGCTGATTGAATGGTGAATTCCCCAATATCCTGCAATAGTGCTGATTGAATGGTGAATTCCACCACATTTCGGAATAGTGCTAATCGAATGTGAATTCCCCAATATCCTGGAATAGGGCTGATTGAATGGTGAATTCCCCAATATCCTGTAATAGTGCTGATTGAATGGTGAATTCCACCACATTTCGGAATAGTGCTAATCGAATGTGAATTCCCCAATATCCTGGAATAGGGCTGATTGAATGGTGAATTCCCTAGTATCCTGGAATAGTACTGATTGAAGGGTAAATTTCACCATATCCCGGACTAGTCCTGATTGAATGGCGAGTTCCCCAATATCCTGGAATAGTGCCGATTAAATGGTGAATTTCTCAATATCCTGGAAGAATGCTGATTGACTGGTGAATTTCCAGGTATCCTACAATTGTGATGAATAAATGGTGAATTCCCCCAAAGATCCTGGACTATCGCGGATTGAATGGTGAATTTCTCAATATCCTGGAATAATGCTGATTGAATGGTGAATTCCCCAATATCCTGGAATAGTACTGATTGAATGGTGAATTCCCCAATATCTTGGAATAGTGCTGATTAATTGATGAATTCCCGATTATCATTGAATATTGCTGATTTAATGGATAATTCACTTATATACTGGAATAGTACTTGATTGAATGGAGAATTACCCAATATCCTCGAATAGCGATGATTGAATGATGAATTCCCCCACAGCTTGTAGTAGTACCAATTGAACAGTGATTTCCCTAATATCCTGGAATAGTCCTGATTGAATGGTGAGTTCCCTAAGATAATGCTGATTGAATGGTAAATTCTCTTATAGTCTAGAATTGTGTTGGATGAATGGTGAATTCCCCAATATCTCGGAATAGTCCTGATTGAATGGTGAATTTCTCAATATCCTGGAATAGTGCGGATTGATTGGTGAATTTCCCGATTATAATGCAATAAGGATAATTGAATGGTGAATTCTCCTATATCCTGAAATAGTAACGATTGAATGATAAATAATTCTCCTGTATCCTGGAATATTGCTGATTGAATGGTGAATTCTCCTATATCCTGAAATAGTACTGATTGAATGGCGAATTCGCCTATATCCTGAAATAGTGCTGATTTAATGGTGAATTACCCTATATCCTGGAAGGGTACTGATTGAAAGGTGAATTACCCAATATCCTGGAATAGTGCTTACTGAATGATGAATTCCCCAACAGCCTGTAATAGTACCAATTGAAAGGTGATTTCCCTAATATCCTGGAATAGTGTTGACTGAATGGTGAATTACCCAATATCCTGGAATAGTGCAGATTGAAGGATGAATTCCCCCACAGCCTGTAATAGTACCAATTGAGCAGGGATTTCCATAATATCCTGGAATAGTGCTGATTGAATGGTACATTCCCCTTTATCTTGGAACTGAGCTGATTGAATGGTGAATTCCCCAATATCCCGGAATAATCCTGATTGAATGGTGAATTCCCCGAACACTGATTGAATGTTGAAGTCCCCTATATCCGGGAATAGTGCTGATTGAAAGGAGAAATCTCCTATGTCCTGGAATTGTGCTGACTGAATGGTGAATTCTCCTATGTCCTGGAATAGTGCTGATTTACTGTTGAATTCTACTACATTCTGGAATAATCTTGATTGAATGGTGAATTCCCCAAAATCCTGGAATAGTGCTGATTGAATGGTAAATTCTCCTATATCCTGGAATTGTGCTGATTTAATGTTGAATTCCGCAAAAGCCTGAAATAGTGCCTATTGAATAGTAAATTCCCCAATATCCTGGTACAGTGCTGATTGAATGGTGAATTTTCCAATATCCTGGAATAATGGCGATTGAATGGCGAATTTCCGATATGCTGGAATAGACCTGCTTGGATGGTGCATTCCTCGATATCCTGGAATAGTGCTGATTGAATGGGGATTTTTCTATATCCTGGAATAGTGCTGATGAATGGTGAATTCAACAGAAGCCTGTAATATTGCCTATTGAAAAGTGAATTTCCCAATATCATGGAATACAGCTGATTGAATGGCGAATACCTCAATATTCTGAAATGGTGCTGATTGAACGGTGAATTGCTCAATATCTCGGAAAAGTGCTGATTAAGTGGTGAATTCCCCAATATCCTTGAATAGTACCTTTTGAATAGTGAATTCACCAATATCGTGGAATAGTTCTGACTGAATGGTAGATTCCCCAATATCCTGGAATAGTCCTAATTGAATGGCGAATTCCCCAATATCCTAGAATTGTGTTGATTGAATGGTGAATTCCCAATATCCTGGAATAGTAGCTATTGACTAGTGAATTCCCCAATATCATGGAATAGTGCGGATTGAATGGTGAATTCCCCCATATCCTGGAATAATGCTGACTGTATGGTGAATTCCCAATATCCTGGAATAATGCGGATTGAATGGTGAATTCCTCAATATCCCGGAAAAATGCTGATTGAAAGGTGAATTCACCTATATCTTGGAAAAGTGTTGATTGAATGGCGAATACCTCAATATTCTGGAATAGTGCTGATTGAATGGTGAATTCACCAATATCCTGGAATAGTGCTGATTGAATGGTGAATTCACCTATTTCCTGGAATGATGTTGATTGAATGGCGAATTCCCCCAATATTCTGAAATAGTGCTGATTCAATGGCGAGTTCCCCAATATTCCGGAATGGTGCTGATTGAATGGTGAGTTTACCTATATCCTGGAAGAGTGCTGATTGAATGGCGAATTACCCAATATTTTGGAATAGTGCTGATTGAATGGTGAATTCCACAATATCATGTGCGCATTCTTCAACATCCAAGGAGGTAATGAATCTTCTTTTGCACAATGGATGGCTTTCAACGTGAAGCAAAAATCAGAATGGAAAGTGTTAACTCTGTTCCACCCACTTCCACTCCCACCCCTACCATTGCAAATAAAAATGATTATGTTAATACAACGCAAGTCCACGTATTTTTTGTATCGACAGCAATATATCTCTCGAGTTAAATATGTGTTATTCCAACATTAGCGTCTGCAGAATTATGTGGTATCACCTTTCTAAGAACGAACCATTACTGTGTCAGTTTCCCTGGTTTTCTGAAAGGTAATTCCGATTCTTCATAATTTGGATGAACAAGAACACACATACAGTACCGACCATCTTAAAGGTTCTACCTAACGCATTAGGGATTAAGTCCGAGCACGTTACGATTCACAGCATGCCCGTTAGTAACCTGCTAACGCGGTCTCAAGTGCGTTAGGAGAGCGTTACAAGCACGTTACCTGTGAACAATGAGTGCGTTAGATCGCTAATTTAATTGTCTCGCAGGCTCTTCGAGCGCGTTACATAGAACAATAGTTGCGTTAGAAATTCTTAACGACCCCTCACCACCTCGACAACGCCTTTTTTTATAGTAATGCATATATACGGTATATGTACTTGAAAATAAACCTAACTATTCAGTTAAAAAAAAATTAAATTCATCGAATTACGGCCAACGTTCATTTTCGACCGTCGGGTGTTCAGGTAATCAACTTGCCCTTTCGGTTAGATTTTGCTTGGTGAATTCATTATCTATTTGTACTACACTGAGGTCATATTGAGCCCAACTAGTGGTCACATCGAAATATCTATGGCCATGGCATTATGTAGGAGTTAAAGCAATTAAAAGTATCGTTTGAGGAGAAATTGTTGCTGCGTATTTTTAATTAGAAATAGTGAACCCGGTGAACCATACATACGACATATTTTTAAGAAATGTAATAAATAATTCCAGAATACATTTTGGCGCGTGATTTATTCTCTGAAAATAAATGGGCGAGAATGGATAAGGACGCTTTTTTCTGTATTTTTAGTAGCTATATACGGCATATTTTTATGATTTGTATTTTCTCATACATGTAATCAACCTCCTACCTACTTGCTCTTACCAATATACTAACCTCAACGTTTCTTGTGGGTTTAGTCATAATTTTATGTTGTAACTGTTAATTTTACTCAAGGGATCCAAGACAAGAAAGACAGGTTGGGAGCCCTTATGGACAAGATCCCAATGAGCTTTTTCGAGAAGTGGACACACGCCCACAACTATACACACGTATTTTCATTGGGGAATATCGGAGAAATGCATGTGAAGAAGAATTTTAACAAATGTGACACAAACAATTTGGCACGAAACAGTTTAATAAATTATTTTGAAAAAGGATTATTAAATTTCATGGAAAAAAAAATTTGATTCGGAATAATAATAACCAGAGAAATATATAGGAGAAAATAAGTATTTTTTCGTTGGTTTTATATTTTGCATTTACATTTACCATATATTTTCCAAATATCTCAATGATAAGTTGTCAGCTCATTTCCCTCTTTATATTTTTTCTTGTTTGTACTAGAGAACAAATGATTTTTTCGACTTTTTTCTTTCTTGAAATTAATTCATGAAATTTAGTAAACACCAGAAAAGGAATTCCTGTTTTTTATAATTGATGAAAACATTTTGTGCCAAATTAGTCTTGCTATTGTATTTGTTAACATTTACCTTTCATGTATTTGTCTGATATTCCCCGGCAAAATATATAGTTGTGGGCTCGTGTCCACTTTTGGAATAAGCCAATCGGGCTCGTATATATAAGGGCTCGTGTGTAAAGAGCTCCTGTCCTGTTGGACTCCTATCTTTAAATGCCCCTACCAGATACCGAAATATTATATTACGTATCCATTACTGTGATCATTTAATCTATATTCTACTGTGTGTGAAGATGACGCTCAAAACTGAATTTTTGCGGCAACAAACGGAACTACTTAGGAAAATTGCCCATCAACTGGAATAAGAGATGGGCGAAAGTATTCAAGGTCTGGGAGTACAATTGTCTACATTTACAGAAGCCTGGTCACTGGAAAAAGAGACCAACAGGATTAATCAAGAATCCTTCGCATATCGGCGAAGGGTTAGACATCAGTGGGCGAAACTGAAAAACATTCTGGAAAATAATTCTTTTGAATTCGGGGCCCAGAATTACCAACAAAAAATTGGAACGGCTATGGGGACCAAATTTGCCCCGACATACAATTGTGAGAAACACACATGCACATAAATAGAATCGCCATCGAATTGATTTTAATAAACGATGCTTTGAAGAACTGCTGAAAGCAGTGAAACTAGTTAGCAAAATCAATCAGTCCGAGTTAGTCATGACTTTTTTCTAATACTATATTTACCATACACAAAGGCAGTTTTTACTGTGATCATTTAATCTATATATATATATATAGGAATAATGGTGAACGATTCAGATGTGGAGAGTATAGAGTGAAAAAATAGCAAGTCGCCTTCTTAGTTTTCTACGTCATTATATTCCTACTGCTGCAGTTTCGAACATGAGTTCTTGTCAAGGAATGATATTACAATGGCATACATTCAATATTTAAGCATTCTTATGTTTGGCGTTGCTCGACAACGGTTACAGTATATAACAAGTTATAACAAATCATTGCTAGTGTCGAGTATTTAACAATGCGGTATTAAAACACAATGTAAATGTGATAGATCCTTATATGTATATGTTGTGGCCAGACATTTGATAGTTGACCACGGTAACAATACATATATCAACATGTAATACAAAAGGACTTAATTACAGGTAGTTAAGTACTCAATCAATGATGGTTTATATACGGTAGTTTTATCAATAGATAACAAAGATAGACAGTTATTCTTAAATATACATGTAACAATGTTAACAAGTAAACATAAAATGAAGCATACACTATGGTTATGGAGCTAATATATTAGCTCCATGCTTAGGGCCTATGATTTCCGTTTAACGATGGACAGAGGGAATCTATGAATGAAATTTCCTTAACATCCATTAGCGCTTTATTGCCTTCTGCTACTTGATAAAACGGGAAAACTTTGAAGGGCGGTTTAAGGTGTAACGAACATTCTCTAATGTGTTTGCTAACAGGCAAGACACAGTACCTTTCATTGTTAATATGTTGTCTGTGAAGAGTCAATCTGTTTCGGAGGTCTGTAGTCTGCCCGATGTATTGTTTACCACAATTTTGGCAGACCAGGGCATAAATAACAAATTTTGATTCACATGACATGTTGAATTTAACCTGGAAGTTGGTTCGCCGATTTTCAAATTTAAAACTCGGCCCTTCGATTATATGGATACAAGCTCCACATCGTGAGTTTCTACATTTTGATACAGTAGCATCACAACTCGAATCTGAAAACCGAGCCCTGGTTAAAATTTTCTTCAAGTTGGGCGCCTGCCTTTTACTATTAATGATCCGTGAGTTGGATATGATAGCCTTCATTCGGGGGCTTTGATCTAATATACTCAAAGTGTTCATTATAACGGGGAAAATATTTGTGTTGTTTGGATTGTGGGTTGTAACAAACGGAATTACATTTGGGGTGGGCTGTTTAGGCATCGGACTACGGAGCTCCTCTCTAGTGTGATTTAATGCCTTGCGGATGCCTTTGTCAATAAGGCCCGGCGGATACCCCCTATGAATCAATGCTGACTTTAATTCATTTATTCTCTGATCCCGGATTAAGTCATTCGATACTATGGTGCAGATCCGTCTTGCTAGAGAATATGGAATGTTTTCTCTAGTGTGCCGTGGGTGGTTATGTCTGTACCGACTAAAGTACCAGATATAGTGACCAAAATATCCAAAAAGGGGATTTCCGTATCGTTGGTCTCCATGGTAAAGGAAATATTTGAATGGAGAGCCTGAATTGTCCAATAAAGACCGTTCCTCTGGGATGGTTCCGTCCATTCACGTTAGGTGGAACAGTGTTAGTGCATTGGTTCTCCTGTGTATTTGATCCCCTCTCTTCATTTCTTATCTCCGTGTTCGGTCGTCGACCTCGATTTGTGTTGAGGTTTCTGGACCTCACTGGCTGTCTCCGCGTGAATCTTGGACCTGATTGGTTTTCAATAGGCGGGTTGACGCCCTCGTCATTCGAGGTCGCTCGATTGTTTCGTGTGGGGTTAGGCCTATTACTGGCTCTTCGTGTCTGGGTCAGAGTTTTCGGGTTGGTCTCTTCGATATCAACAATTTCGTCGTCGTGATTAGGCAGGTTTTCCAACCACTGGTCTTTTTTAACCCAGACCTCCCTCATTTTCTCTTCAGCTTTGGAGATGTCAGAAGCCCACCATTCTAACAATCGATTTTCTACTGGCCCATTGTTTCTCTGGCCAATTAGAGCTTTCATCTCTTCATAACGAGATGAATATGCCGATCTTCAAGAAGTAAAATTTCAGCCCGTACCTTCTGGATGGCTAAATCCAATTTAATTTCCTTCTGAGTAGGGCTGTCAGAGTCGTTGGTGGTGACGTCAAATTTTCTCGGAATGAAAGGAGTATAAATCCTGTTTCCAATTATTTAACTTCTGACTCCATATTCTGGAAATGTTTCGCTTTTTGTTGCTAATTTCATTTTCCAGTAGGGTGTTGCTGACTGTACGTATTGAGCCATAAGTCTTTTCTACATAGTTACGTAAGTCAGAAAACAGTGTATTTTCTGTAGGTTCAGCGGAGTTTACCGTTGTTTCTTCGCTGCTGGTCGGTTGATTCCCAGATGAAAATACACGGGTGAATGATTGAATTGTTGTTTTCAAATCAATGAGTTCTTCTAGTATCTTTTGTTGAATGCCATTGGACTTCTCCTGTGATTTCTGGAGTTGCTGTAGTAAAATACATTTCGCGTCTAAAGAAGGCATCTTCCACACCGAGGTAATATAGGAATAATGGTGAACGATTCAGATGTGGAGAGCATAGAGTGAAAAAATAACAAGTCGCCTTCTTAGTTGACTACGTCATTATATTCCTACTGCTGCAGTTTCGAACATGAGTTCTTGTCAAGGAATGATATTACAATGGCATACATTCAATATTTAAGCATTCTTATGTTTGGCGTTGCTCGACAACGGTTACAGTATATAACAAGTTATAACAAATCATTGCTAGTGTCGAGTATTTAACAATGCGGTATTAAAACACAATGTAAATGTGATAGATCCTTATATGTATATGTTGTGGCCAGACATTTATATATATATATATATATGAGAAAGATGAAGTCCTGTTCTGTCAGTTGATGGTGTACATTGTAATAGGGACTTTATAGTATTTTTAGGCGTAAGTAAAACCTGTGTTTCCTATAACCCGACTAATAATTTCAGTCATCTTCATGGGATAAATTATACTATAATTATATTCTTACATTGTGAAACACCCTGCCAGAAAATACTGGTAGAGCAGTGGGACGGTATCCCCTAAGTCGTGAGTTCGATTCTCACTCGAGCTAGTATTTTCTGACAGGGTGTTTCACAATGTAGGAATTAGTATAATTTATCCCTGAAGATGACTGAAATTATTAGTCGAAACATTGTATCTCCGAATATATATCCAAAATTCACTTGTTATCGCAGCGATATACCGTGCACTTGTGAAATGGACTGACTTAGCGAGCTGTTCCCAACTATGAGGCGCCGTTTGTCACTTTCTGATTTAATCTATTTATTTATTAATATCTGGTATTTATCAACCAGATATATAAATCCGTTAAACACGAAGGTGAAATAAACACTGGTTTTCGTAAAATTTAAATCCTATATCAGCGAAAATAATGCGTGAAAGATTTATAAATAACTATTTTATATTGCTAGATATATATATCTCTAGTTACGTTATTTTTGGGTATATAAATTTATTCTATATCCTCGATCAACGATCACGTTTTTATATCCAGCGAAACGTATCTTGCTGATATATATATATTTCAAATTGTGTTGTTGGAGATATATATATCCTGTCATCGTCAAAGTTCTGATATATAAATCTTGAACTGAGAAAGTTGTGGATATATATATCCTAGTGAAACATGCTAATGAGCTCCGATACGTATTACCCCCAAACCGCTGATGTCACCCGAAGTTCTCCAAGTCTTATCTTTACTGCGCTGGCACGTGTCGATGTGTGGGCGAACACTGAACAGTCTTTCCACAGAGTCCCGCTGTGTTGTAAACAGGCACTAATATGTGAACCATCTATCAATGTTATAGGCGAAATTTCTTTAGGCAGTTCTTGTACTCCCATCATTGAGTAATAATAAATTCTATGCTCCCATGATGCAGTCAACAAGTTTAATGGATATTTTACTACAGGTAAAACGAAGATAGAACGATTTCAGATAAGGCATATAATCATGCCGTCTAATTGGTAAGTTCTGCTTATTTGGTGTTTGATTTTTCACTTTGACATAAGTCAAACATAAGCGAAAACTTAAAGTTCATTTTTTTAAATTGTGGTTTTCCGACTTTTTGAAAAGGCCAAGATGATATAATTGTAGCATGGATTTTACTTGAGAAAAAACCCCTTCCTGTTACGTTTATGTTTGTGTCATTAGCACAGACAACAATAAGGATATAAACCTATCAGTTCAGTCAATATGACGTACATGTACGGGGCCTACCGTAATATTCGGGCGACAAAATGTCGAAATTTGTTTTGGCCTTCTCATATATTTTAGTAGCAGTTTTCTAATTTTATATCATTATGGCACCTTTACATATATTGAAAAATCATGTTAAATTGTATACAACCAAAAACCAAAACAGCCAAAAGTCATTTGAGAGGAAAATCGATTAGGTCGAGGCTCCTGATTGAATATTTACAGACTATAATCTATGCATAAAGAGCAGTTTAAGTTACGTTTTATAAAACATGCGGATAGAAAATCCATGCATGAACGTACAAGGCTAACAGCAGGAGGAGTTTACTAGGGTAGGTAAAATCCTATAATAATTCAATCACCAAATACAATAACCTTTAATTTCATCTGGGACGAATATTAAAGGGATATGAAACGTACCCCAACATCAAAGGCGCCGCCGCGAGCTCCCGCTGAACGTATGTCTCGCCTGCCAGGTCTCGCGCTCTAAGCGCGTGAGCCTTTGCATCGCCTAGTTTTCGTCACGAATTCATTCCAGATTTTACCAGATTTACAGACGTTCTTCTGCAGTAATTTGCATGAGATTATTTGATCGAGACGGGTACTATTTTGAGAGAAGAAACTTTTGAGGGATTTTCATCGAAAAGATGCATATTTTCATGACAACTTTCGACCGCTCTGCGCTGCCGATAACTGAGCGGCTGGAGCGGCGAGGAAAAACTCATTTTTCCCCTTCTTTGTGATCAAACTTCTCATTTATCTCAATTTTTGAAGTATATCTGTGCTAGTTTTTACAAAATATGCAAGCATGTCATTGACAGTACGCAAAATGTTTTAATTTTCCATTTTCGTTTTTGTAAATAATTGCTCGTGAAAATCGTAAAAATGCCAAATATGTAGAATTCTGAACAAATCTCACAATTCTTGTACGTTTTTGTGATTGAACTACTCTTTTGGGTCATATGTTTTTTTAGATTGGCCTAAATTGAATTGACTGGCGTTCACGTTAATGGAGCCTTGTTGACAAGCACGTGTATTCGCCCAGCATTGACCAGCGAAACAGGGCGGGACTCGCAGCGAAGCACACGTGACAGTCTTTTGCACACAAAAGCCAATCAGTGACGAGGCGTACTAATTAACCAATCACTAATCACTCATTAACATATCAATTAGCGAGACAACCCCTAGTTCAAAGAGAGGAGCCGCGTTTCATATCCCTCTATACTCGTCCCAGATTTCATGAACAAAATTCAAATCAGTCGTCTAATAAGTTTGTTAATCCTCTAGACTCATTGAAATAACCAAGCGATAATAGTTCATCTGCATGGTTTCTGGCCATTTTGTCAACTTGCTGTTCTAATAATTTTATCACGCCCTGACTTTTTGGTGAGATATTTCACTTCTTACGATTGAATTATTAGAGGGTTTACTGCAAACGCCGCACCGTCTTTGATGATAACTAACGCCGGTGGAGACTCATGTCCACTATATCTACTATATGACTATCAAGATTTTGTACAAACATTTCCCCGGGCAGATAAACATAAACTTCCTGTCTGTGGACCATAAATTTCGACACCTGGACATTTCTTGCCCTGCTCATTTCTAGAACCACAGCAAAATCGACGACGTCATCAGTTACTCATTAGCATATCTTACTTCGGATATATATATCCAATACTTTCTCAGTTAAGGATTTATAAATCAGAACTTTGGCGATGACAGTATATATATATATCCAACAACAGATTTTGAAATATTTATATATCAGCAATATACGTACGTCGGATATATAAATAAGCGATCGTTGATCGAGGATATATATATATATATTGAAGAAATTTATATCCAAAAAAATAACATAACTAGAGATATATATATCTCATATAGTTTCAAGTACGTATTTATAAATCTTTCACGTATTATTTTCGCTGATATAGGATTTAAATTTTACTAAACTCAGTGTTTATTTCATATCCATATTTAACGGATTTATATATCCGGCTGATAAATACCAAATATATATGAATAAATAAATTAAATCAGAAAGTGACAAACGGCGCCTCATACCCAAGTGGACTCGGTAGCTCAGTTGGTAGAGCGTGAGTTTGATTCTCACCGAGCCAATATTTTCTGGCAGGGTGTTTAACAATGTAGGAATATAATTATACTTTAACCCGACCGACCCTAGATTTGCCTGCCGACCCTATTTTTTTTCTGACGGGCAATTCTCACAAACGGCCAAAAAAGGCGGGCAGACAGGAGCTCGAGACCGGCCGAAT
>JAVTVY010052116.1:0-26099 GCA_036873755.1 Hanleya hanleyi | reverse complement strand
CCCATCTAAGCAGCTGATATCGCTCGAATCGACATCTGAACCGGAGCTCTGACTGCACTCGCTTTCCATGTTATCCGCTGTTTTTTCTCAGGCAACTGCCCTGCGTGACGTCATCAACCCAGCTGTGAAAGTGTGAAAAAGCCCACTTTGCTCCCATATTACGTGTGTTTCTGATCAGATTAGAATTTTTTCAATATTTTTTTCATACAAAGTGAAGTATGAACTATGATTTTTAAGGATTTTTAGACCAAACAAAATTCCGTTTGGGTTGACCTTTAATGGTGTGATTCAGGTGTTACAATACACACTCCACAAATGTTGTAACTCGCATGGGAATATACAATTATGAAACATGCGAGTTACAACATTTGTTGGTTTTCATCAATTCTGATGTGGATTGCCAAAAAAATTATACCTATATTATCTTAAAATGACAAGTCTTATCCAAACTTTATGTCATGTAGAAGTATTCAATGTAGGTACATACCCAGTCTTTATCACCATACTTTATTCATTTGTGCACAGTTTACTTAGTTCTTGCCAGATAACCAGATTATGTATTGTTTTCATCAATTAGAGTGTGTATTGCATCACCTGAATCACACCATTTGTAGATCGCTGTCAGGTTATCGCCTAACAATTTCTGAAAATGACAGCATTTTAATATCCGTCCCACCTGACTGACATAATTTAATGGCTTTAATTCTATTCATAAATGTGTATTGGCTAAGATCACATTATGCCTTGTATCTGGGACTATCTATATTAGTCCCAGCTTGTATATATACATGTACTGTGCGTATGGAGCTGTTTGTAACTTTGTTCACTGCTGAAGATGCTATAACTATAATAGCGAACTATACAGAATGAAATTTGTCTACTCGGAGTTGATTTTCTTCCCTATTATTGGAAAATCATCAGTGGTTCCAATGGATTACTTCAATTAGATATACTTGTAAAAATTTCCCAGGTGGGATGTGCCATATAGCAGGTATGTAGAAGTTCCACTTCAAAAATCTTTCTACTTTTTCAGTTCAAAAAATAATTATCAACATTGGTAACTATGCTGTCAAAATGCAATGGTATGTGCAATTTCACATCTCGAGTTTCAAATAAATTCTGGGGACCTCCACATAAAACAAAAAAATTGTGCCATTAACTGAGTGATAATTTGTGATTTCATTGAATATTGGCCAGAATGCATCCCCAGAAATCTGGAAGCCCAGGGCTATGTCAGTAATGGAGAGAGAAATAGCACTGATTTGGGAAATGAAGTGTTTACTTTGTTGACACAAAGTCTACTAGTCCACTTATGTAAAGTGCATTATGCAATAAGTCAACAATTACAGGTCTTATTACCTGAATGGTGAACATACAGTCCTATAATATAAGGCCTGAAAGGTAAAGCAGAATAGCAGACAAAAATGGTCAGACTTCAAGCTCACTTGAATCCTTTCTCCATACTGACCAGACACTCATGGCAGCATATTTTCTCTGACTGTATTTTAGTTATGTGTGTAAGAAGGGGTTGATGTAGCCTTGATTTAGATATATTTAGCTGACTTTACCCTGTGCCACATGATTATGCCAGCACTAACAGCACCAATGTCCTTACAATCCATTTTTAAAACATGTTAATAAAATTAGTAATTGTAAAAAAGAATGTATAATGAGATATAAATCAAGCATTATGTTGATGGGCTGCAAAATCCGTATGAGAGGTGGGCCTTCAATTTCAATCAATCAAAAAAAAAAACTTTCAGTCCTTTGAAAACCTTTGTCTGTCTGACAATAATAAACTTCATGAACAGTTGAAACACCAATAAGTTTACTGTCTATAGTTCCACCCAATGATGAACAATATCACGAACCTACATGATGAAGCAAACTCCTCAGATGTGGCCTGGGGAATAGATATTGGACTCAAGTCATGAGAATTTCATATATTTAAAAAGATAGTGCCACGGCACTGTAGCGCTCATCTGGCTATAACTGGAGAAAGTGGCTGCGAGAAATTTTTACTGAAGAACTGCAATAGATGAGTTTCTAACTTGCGTTGTCTCCCCTGAACAAAATGGCAACATAGTCGATTTCACAGGAGGTCAAGCTGCAAATTCATGATTGTAATTGGAGGTTATGGAATAAAGGCAATTATACCAAAATATAATGTGTGATTGTCAGTAAAGCTGTATAAGCAATAACCAGAACCAATTTTTATTATGTGATTACAGTCGTTCGTCCGTCTGTCCACTTCGTGTCCGGACAGTACATTGGACAGTTTTTAACCTACATGTACGATTCCAATATTTTGTGGGTATATGCAACAGGGGGAGACATGTCGAGTACGAAATATGTGCGACTGGGTTGTTACGATGGCAATGAGATGTAACAGGACATTTTTCCAATGAAAGTAATCTCTGGTGAGGTATGGCCTCACCAAGACATACCCCCATCTGTCTGCGAAGATGTAAAAGATAGTGCCACGGCACTGTAAGTCATCTGTCTGTAACTGGAGAAAATAGCTGTGAGTAGCTAGTAGATAGACGGGAACGTAACACCATTTGAGACTAACTACATTTATTCTACACGAGCTTTCGCAGATAAATCTGCTTCCTCAGGTGTAGAATAAATATAGTTAGGCCAGGTTTTTTTTATTTCTTGGTTTACGGATTGAAGGCCCCAAAAATTTGGGTCGGTCGGTCGGAAAAAAAAAAAAAAAATCTCCCTAAAAAAATGAGCACAACAAAATTAGATTTTTAAATGTTGAAGTAAAATCATAGCCGGTATCTAGTATGCAGGACAGCTGCCTGCTGAATGTCTGATCAGTGATAAAAGCTTGCATTGTTAACCCATAAAACAAGAAAACGAGATGGAAAGTGATTTGTTGGACAGAATCTCTCTCTTATTATATTCCTGAAGCATTGTCACTGGGAAAATGTCTGCAATCAAAACAGAATAGTTTACTTAAACCTGTCATAGGCAAGGCCAGACCAGACAGGTTAATATTAGACAGGTGGACAGACGTACTTAACAAAGACAATATCCCTATGCCCAAGGGTTGAGATTAAAAATCATAAAACTGAACTAGCCTTGTATAAATTTGTATATGCCACTTCTTAAATGTCTTGAATAATGAAATTCATATCACATATTACTATTGATGATTGAACAGGTTTCCAAAAATTCGTGTAGAACACTTTTAGGTTGCCGGTTTATCATTGAAAATTCAATTTTAATAGGCAAAATATATACTATTCGAATATTTGACCGTTTTGATAACATCCCGCTTTGATAACTTTTTGATCTATACACAACCTTGACTTCGGAAGAAGATCGTATTGCTTCTGTGCACTCCTAAGAATATCAAAGACATTTATATTTGCGTGGACGGGTTTTTCTCAGTCTCCTTGTGGGCTTGCACAAACACATACCGCTTGCCAAACGACTGCAGAATCTTCGCAGGAATTACAAGCGTCTGGTCCATCATTCATTATTCAGCCGTCGTCCATTAGCTCATTCAGTACTGCAGCTTATCCTAGCTGTCAGCCCCAGATAGTTTTCTTGGCCTGAACCCCACTGCTTCCAGCTCGGGGCAGTCAGTAAAGTTGCATAATTATCTCCAAAACAGAAGGCGTTCATGTGTTTTTGTCTGCATTTCAGATCCCAGACATTCTGAAACATTGCTTTATGTCCTTTTTAAATAATATATTTCAACAAAAACTATGTGTGTGTATTATTTTCCTCAAGAAATGCAGTTTTATTCCAAATAAAAATCAGTAAACTCACCGACATGTTCGTAATTTGCAAAATGATACTGCAATCGTCGGATGTTTCGATGGACAACAACCACGTCAAAATTTTTTTTTTTTTTATAAACCTACGTAATTTCCGAGGATTGTGAGCAAATATTTCTTTGATTACAATGACCAGAAATAACAGATGAATACTCATTTATTCGTGGACATTTGTCAGAATAAACGCAGCTTCCAGATGAGAGACTTCGCGAAATTGCGAAGAGTTTGAGGGGTTTTTTTCGGTCATATTTGAAGGCGTGCATCTCCGCTTTCCAGCGGTTGTTTTTCATGATCTAGGTCACGTTGGAAAGCCGATTCCCCAGGCCCTGGGCTTTCCCAATCTCCATTCTCGTCTCGCGAGACTCCCTACTGCGAGAAAGAGTCTCACGCGTAAATGGGAGCCATCCCCCCCAAATTTGGGGGGTGAGTAGGCGGCGTATGATTATCTGGCTTGTCACTGACCTGCTGACTCCGCCGAGTTAGAAGCGAATTGTTAAACATAACGTGGGCTATATAATTGGGAAATGACTCTTTCCGTTTCGGAGCATATCAATCGCGAACAAATTATTGTCGGTATGTATACTTGGCCGTGAAAGCGAGTTATCTAGTACAGGAAGTAGTTCGCGGGTAGACACGGCTCGCTTTGAGAATGATGTCATGCTGCCTCGCTTTGAGATTGGAGATTCAAAAATGTCACCAGTTTACATGAGAGTCGCTTTGGTCTCCCGCGGGTAGACACGGGGCTCTCTTTGAGAATGTCCCAATCTCGTCATAGTTACAATGGATGGCTAATATTACGAAAGCTACGATTGGATATAAATATAATTCATCCGACGAATCTGACATTAGCTCTCGCCATTATCGCCCATTTGCGTACACTTCGCCATCCACAAGATGGCTTGCGAATCGTGTGTCTCCATTATCGCGGAGCGATATCCGGTGTTTTACCGGATTCTGTTCGGCCTTCATCCGGCGGAGAACAGACTCGAAAACTCCGATAAATTACAGGTTTTCATACATACCCCGGAAACAGATATTGCCTGGGCTTACAAAATATATAGGTATGAATAACTTTCGTATCATCCAAGAGGTGTGGTAGATCTGTAATTTTGAACAAGTAGATCGTCACATGACTCGAAAATGGCGGGTTACCATTCTCAAAGAGAGCCGTGTCTACCCGCGGGAGACCAAAGCGACTCTCATGTAAACTGGTGACATTTTTGAATCTCCAAACTCAAAGCGAGGCAGCATGACATCATTCTCAAAGCGAGCCGTGTCTACCCGCGAACTACTTCCTGTATTAGATAACTCGCTTTCACGGCCAAGTATACATACCGACAATAATTTGTTCGCGATTGATATGCGCCGAAACGGAAAGAGTCATTTCCCAATTATATAGCCCACGTTATGTTTAGCAATTCGCTTCTAACTCGGCGGAGTCAGCAGGTCAGTGACAAGCCAGATAATCATACGCCGCCTACTCACCCCCCAAATTTTGGGGGGATGGCTCCCATTTACGCCATTCTCAAAGAGAGCCGTGTCTACCCGCGGGAGACCAAAGCGACTCTCATGTAAACTGGTGACATTTTTGAATCTCCAATCTCAAAGCGAGGCAGCATGACATCACTCGCTCGACCGGGACTATTCATTCTCAAAGAGAGCCGTGTCTACCCGCGAACTACTTCCTGTATTAGATAACTCGCTTTCACGGCCAAGTATACATCCCGACAATAATTTGTTCGCGATTGATATGCTCCGAAACGGAAAGAGTCAATTCCCAATTATATAGCCCACGTTATGTTTAGCAATTCGCTTCTAACTCGGCGGAGTCAGCAGGTCAGTGACAAGCCAGATAATCATACGCCGCCTACTCACCCCCCAAATTTTGGGGGGATGGCTCCCATTCACGCGTGAGACTCTTTCTCGCAGTAGGGAGTCTCGCGAGACGAGAATGATTTACGCGTGAGACTCTTTCTCGCAGTAGGGAGTCTCGCGAGACGAGAATGGGCGGGTTACGTTGGGGTTACGTCGGTAGACTTTAGCTGATTGGCTGACGAAGTCACGTGGTATTGATTTCTGGAAATTCCCTCTAGCAGTTGCCGAAAGTAGTCTGAAATGGATACACACGATCCCAGGGTCAGTCTTACCGCGTATAGATGACCGAAATGGTTACAGGTTGCATTATCGCCATGTCCCGCACCATCCTCTCCCAGGGTGCTTTGCGCTACGCTGCATTTACCCCTGTAGGCAGTTTACACCAAAAAAGAAATTTTCATCACACACATACAATTTATACCTCATTTGAAAGCCAGGACCTGTAGAAGAAGAAAAAACTTTACAGAATGAAAATCCGTCCAGTATTCGCTGATGTCAAAGAGTTTGAAGTTCCGGAAATGACGATTTTTTGGGGGACATGCCATTAACATGGAGCCTATGGGAAATGCCCAAATCCCATGGCACAAAGGAATTTCAACTTTGAAACGATGGATATCGTTAAATATTCACTCAATTTTCATAATTTTTGGGACACATGTATTTCAAGTATCCCTCTTTTAAAATATTCCTTCAAGGATCCTGATTGGTTAATAGTACGCTCTTAATTTGCATATCATTTGCATATATGCATCAAATTTGCACCCAAAACTATGTTTTCGTCCATTTTCAATTGATAAAATCAACCTGTATTCAATTTTTAGTGCATGGATTTATTAATCTACTTGTAATTATGTAAGATAAGACCGACAATATACATTTAAAGTTTAATTGTCAATAAATTAACATAAATTATGCATAAATTTGCATAAATTATTGACGACAAACAGCTATATTGTAAGTGTTATACTTCTGATTTTGGTGTTCATATTGCAAGACATCAATTTTAATACCAATAACGTCATGATTTTTTTTGCTGTGGGATATCCGTTATAGTATATTTGAAAAATGTTTTCGATTGATTAATATTTATGAGCTAATTTGCATATCATTTGCATATTTGTATCAACTTTGCTTACAAGGTTGATTAACATTCAAAATGAAATATCTTCAAGGAGAATGTTACTTCACTACTAAGTTCATATTTTCTTATGGTGATTTCGTATCAGTACTTGTCACATAAGGGTATGTTTCGTCTTTTCAAGACTCATCAGTACAAGTTGTACCCAAGTTGCAATTTGTTTTAACAAAGTGAGTCACTTGCAGACATACCACCCCAGTATGCCGTGGCTAGCATTGGTTAACACGTTAAAGAAAATAGAAATGGTAGACAATAAACACAAAATACATTTGTAAGATATTGTTTACCATAGAATAGCCAATGCTAGCCACAAGTGTTACCACAACTGGCAACTTCAAGCAAGCCTGCTTAAAACCTATAGCTACTACCAATCATAATTCTATGAAGAAATAGCCATGACAAAAATAACCATTTACAACATACCAATTCACATCACAGCGACACTGAGCATTATGCTAGTTTAGACAAGACGAGGCTGAACAATAAAAGACCCAAGGAAAGTGAAACCAGGGGGTGGACAGAACCAGAAACAAATTCCTGCATGGGCTGTATTGGCAGCTGAAAGGGAAGCAATACTCAGTGATGATGTGGATAACACTAATTGATTACCCATTCAGGGAAGAAGAGAGATGCTATGAATACAAGTCAAGCTGATGATATATAACCTTGTTTATTCTTGTTTTACACATGTACGCTAATTTACATTTGTTTTGGCCATTATACATGTTTGTTGGCGGTTGCGACGTCCACAATTGGCCCCCATCGCCACCCAAGGTAGTATGCTCCACACCAACAACCGTTCTGTCCAAGTATCAAGATGAATCTTAATTTATTTGATACTGTTTTACTGGTCAAATTTAATATGTTCATGGTGATAACACCAATTATGGTGTCAATGTTGGGCACAACTCACACCAACAAGCAGAATAAAAAGATAAATCATGTTATTTTATAAGGTTTTATTTTCTCAATGTAATTACATAGATAGAGATCGATGAATCTAATTAATTCTATCAATGCTGGGCACAACTCACACCAACAGGAGAGGAGTCAATTACGATATGTTGGCGGTTGCGACGTCCACAATTGGCCCCCATCGCCACCCATAGGTAGTATGCTCCACACCAACAACCGTTCTGTCCAAGTAACAAGTTAGTCCATATTAATTTGATATGATTTTATTTTCTCAATGTTATTACATTCATGTTTAATGGTGATGAAGCCAATTGATTTTGTCAATGTTGGGCACAACTCACACCAACAAGGAGTAAAAAGATAAATCATGTTATTCGATGCGGTTTTATTTTCGCAATGTTATTTACATTCATGTTTAATGATGATGAATCTAATTAATGTAGTCTATGTTGGGCACAACTCACACCAACAGTTAGGATAGGATGAGTCAATTACAATATGTTGGCGGTTGCGACGTCCACGATTGGCCCCCATCGCCACCCATAGGTAGTATGCTCCACACCAACAACCGTTCTGTCCAAGTAACAAGTTAGTCCATATTAATTTGATATGATTTTATTTTCTCAATGTTATTACATTCATGTTTAATGATGATGAATCTAATTAATGTAGTCTATGTTGGGCACAACTCACACCAACAGTTAGGGTAGGATGAGTCAATTACGATATGTTGGCGGTTGCGACGTCCACAATTGGCCCCCATCGCCACCCATAGGTAGTATGCTCCACACCAACAACCGCTCTGTCCAAGTAACAAGATGATCCAAATTATTTGGTAGTATTTTATTTCTCAAGTTTATTACATTCATGGAGATAAAACCACCAACAAGCAGAATAAAAATATGAATCGTGTTATTTGATACGGTTTTATTTTCTCAATGTTATTACATTCATGTATGATGAAGATCGATGAATCTAATTAAGTATGTCAATGTTGGGCACAACTCACACCAACATGAGAGGAGGGAATTTATGGCCCCATCGCCACCCATTTTGGTGAAATAATCAGTGATGTCAAAATTACGCAATGTTGGGTACAACTCACACCAACAACAAAATGATGACAATGCTATTTACACAATGAGAAGATCGCCTCTTTTCAAGTCCTGCAGTAATGGGAATTTCCAAGTGATGTCCTCATTATCAAGATCATACTTAATATAATATTCTGTTTTTATAGGGTTAGAAGCATCCTCTTTTGCCATGGATACAACAACGGCATCAAACCATTGTGACGTTTCTTCTCCTTCCTCTGCACAGTTGAATGAAATGCGACTCCCCACCAAGTCTTCTGGGTGCTTCAGCAGATCAGGCAGCTTATCCTTCTGGCACTGTATAATACGAGCATGTCTGGACTTTTGAATGCGTTCTTTTACCTTCACTTTCTGTTCGAGAAATTGGTTTTGTCGAACCTCCAAACTTCTCAGTGCTGCAGGCTGGTTAACAGTTGGTACCTCTGTTACAGATGCTAACTGGATGATGTCCTTCACGTGGTCGATAAGCTGTTCATCTGTAAATATAACGCGTTTCCCATTGACAGTCTTTGACTGATAAAATAATTCCTTCCTCGCGTAGCGGTGGAAATGTAGCTGTGATATGACAATGCTGCGCACCGGGTTACCTTGTTGTCTGAGCTGTGAAATTTGGACATCAACCTGTTCGATTGTTGTCCAAACCCCTCCAACCCCCGAGATGGTGTTGGTCAGTAACACTTTCCTGTCATGACACTTCTTCTCGGCTTCAGCTTTGGCTGCTTGTTTCTCCATCAACATCTTAAATTTCTGGGCTCGAATAGTCTCTTTGCGGGCTTGAAAAATTTTGCGAGCTCTTGGCACATTCTCTCGGGCTGCCTTCATAAGTTTTGCCCTCTCCTCAGGTTGTTTGTCATCTAACCATCTTGCTGTTCTGTTGTTCATCCACAAGATGAGGGTTTCAAACAGTGGAACAGATGCTGCTGGTTTATTCCTCATCAGCATATCCAAAATGGCGAAGTCCCGCTCAGAAGCAATGTTCGTTGTTGGTACACTTGATGCCTGGTTCTTTTGTTGTTCTGTTATATCCGCATACTTGCCTCCAGGAAGTTGATCTTTCGCTTGTCTCTCAAGGATCAGGAGAAGGGCATACATCAACAGCTCCAGAGCTTGTTGTGTTAGCACATCCAATTCCTCATCATCTGTGTCCGCAAACAGAGTACTGTACAAATCATCCTGGTGAACACTAAGAATATTTCCTTCTTCAACGGTGAACATCCTCTCCCCCGCCATCAGATCGGATGCATCATTACTCCAGGAGTCCAGGTGAGCTTGCATCGTTGCCAGATACTCGTTTGCTTCTAGAATGTTGGTTTTGCTCTCCAGCATTCTCCAAAATGGGCCTGTGATGATCTTGTCGACAATACCGAGAGCCCGTATCCCCGCGATGTTCACTTTATTTGACAAATCTTCTTGAACAGCCCGTAAGAGTCCGTTTGGATTCGGCCAAGAGGCAAGAAATACCTTCATGTCTTCGATATGATAATATACCGCTGCAGCATCCAAAAAGAGTATGTTATACCGGTTACCGTGGTAGGGAACAAGTTTCAATTGTCTGTTCCGTGCATCCAGGAGTGTACGAAAATGTGAAGCTACTCCAGACTCTCCCGATCCAAGTGGATGAAAAGCTTTCACAGCGGTTCTAACCAAGCGTGCTGTTCCGGATTCTGTGTTGCTCGAAAAGGATTGGCTACCCAATCTTTCGAGTGTAATACTGTCAAACGCGGATAAGGATTTGTCACATTCAGAGGCAAAGTTCACAAGAAGATGAAGCTTGCAAAACAAATTTCCCATGCCAGAGATCTGTGATCTGATTCCTTCTTCTAATGTATCCCAACTGTCTATAACTTTTGGAAGAAGTTTTTCTCGTACTGCTTGTAGCTTCCTGTTGAAACACAAATTTGAGGACCCAAGGTCAGACATTGTGTTTTTGATGGATGTCACCAGTCTCTCAACATGATCTTTGGCATCAGTCCCACCACCAATGACCTCGCCCAGCTCATCCATGCAGTCCGTGAATGATTGCAGGATTGATTCCGCGTCGGTTTTCCCCATCTCGCGTAAGCCAACAGAAAGTGTTTCATTGGCACCAATTGTGATTTGAAAGTTCTGGAATTGACGGTGTTTCTTGGAAGTGCCATCGGTGTGCAAAGTATTTCCCACAATACCTCGCATATTGGTTTCACTTGTACTTGATTCCAGCGACTGAAGCATGGCCTCTCCAACTTGAACATAGCCCAGATGTCTGGCTTCTAACATGAGTCTCGACTTCAACGAATTTGAGGGGAGATCCTTCTCATCCACATGAATTAAAGCTAATTTGGCTAAAACAATTCTTATAACAGAATTTATTTTATTCATGCTCACATTCAGAGATAGAAGTTCCATCACAACCTGTCTGATGTCATCCGTGTATCTGCCATTCTCAAATGTACTGATTTCCTCATCTTGTAGAATTGCGTTCACGTCCTGTAAAGTCTTGTTTTCTTTTTCCAGACACTTCACTCGAAGTTTCAGTTTCTCAATCTCCTCAAGGTTCAGTTCTATTTCGGATGATCGCGTCTCAGTTACATCTCCAATTATTGCCTTCAGTTTTGTAACTTTCTTCTGTAATGCTCTCTTTGTTTGCCGACTATCTTCAAGTTGCGCTTCAATGGCACAGTATCTTTCTTGCTCAGTTTGCAGTTTTTGTACTGTATCATTAAGTTCCTGTTTTGTCAAGACGTCGTCCTTCTTGCTGCGTTTCAGTTCGGCTAATTGGTCGGACTGCTTGGTAATTGTTGCTTCCCTTCGCTTCAGTTTCTTGTTGAGATTCCTTTTTGTCCCAGCTAGTTGATCATGTACAGCATCCAACTCGGCACATTTACTTTGGAAATGAGACTGAAGTGCATCATATTTTGATTTCAGGTCCGCAAATTCAACATCTCTGTTCGCCAAGAAATCCTCTTCATATTCACGGTTCAGGTCCTGTAACTCACACATGGCCTCGTTGTATTTTGTTCCAAGAGTGTCCAATTCTCCACGTACTTTCTGTTTGTCTGCTTCCAATTCTGTCAATTTTTCCTGCAGCCGTGTCCTCCTGCTGATATCACTGTCTGAGTTCTGCTGTACCATTGCCTGATCAGGAGTTGTATCTTTGTCATCAGTTTCAATGAAAACTGCGAAGACAAATTTTCTATCCAGGTATTTCTCAAGTTCTATGGCTTTCCTCTTTAATTTAAGTCCTTTGGCTTTCTGGTGAACACGGGTGAACTTCGTATACAAGGTCATATACTGGGGAGAGTCTGGAGAAATTCTGCTAACTGACGGGGCAGTTCTCTCAATGGCCGTCTTGAACTTGGAAAGAAATGATCCGACTGTTACTGTATGGTTAAAATTACCTTTAGCGCATTCCGAATAATGATCATTTACATCCCGATTGAACACATGAGTAGAAGTAGCCGCCATCTTTGTCACAACAATATTTGTGTCCGTTTAAAATGGTCTTTTAAATTGAAGTAATTTGTTGTCTTACAAAACTCCTACTTTTAATATTACTTTATTCAATGTCCTACTTTTGATGTTACCAATGATAACTATATCCAATAAAGGTATTATGATAATCCTGCAAAGTTTAAATTTAATTAAATTAGACATATTAATTTACTATCAGAAACCAAAAAATTAAAATATACAGCAATTAATTTAATTTTATAAATTTAAGGTACAGATTACAAACAGGGGGTGATACAGTGTCCAGTGCACGTTGTCTACTTCAAAATATTCCTGGGGGTAGTTTTTCACAAAATACCACGATCCGTAACTGAACACAGAGTGAATTGATCACGAAATTAATATATTTATTTATATGGTGGACGTTTCGTTCGGCACTCCGTTTGTAATTATAATAATTTATATGTTTAGGCCTTGACCAAGAAAATTATCAACACAACAGCAACAACAACACGTGAACAGCAAAAAAATACAATACAAAATGTACAAAATATATTATTTTCCGATATATACTGATGGCAACTTTATAGGCCTACATCCCTGGCACAATTGTGCGTGCTTGTCTTCGATAGATATCAGACCAACTTAGTCAACAAAAAGGGAGAGAGCAATATATCGTCGTCACTTTTGAATTTGCAGGTTCAAAAGAATGATGTACGGGGTTTCCTTTTTCATTACGTAACGGCTAGATCTATTTTAAAACTGAGTGTTGCACGTCATCGATTTTACATCTTGACCCGACCTTGATCCTTGACACGTGGACAACAAAAGGGGCGGTGCCCGTTGACCTCTTTTCTCACACACGCGATGCACACTAGGTATTTTACACCAAAAAAAAATTTTCATCACACACATACAATTTATACCTCATTTGAAAGCCAGAACCTGTATTAGAAGAAAAAACTTTACAGAACGAAAATTCGTCCAGTATTCGCGGATGTCAAACATTTTGAAGTTCGGGAAATGACGATTTTTGGGGGACATGCCATTAACATATGGAGCCTATGGGAAATGCCAAAATCCCATGGCACAAAGGAATTTCAACTTTGAAATGATGGATATCGTTAAATATTCGCTCAATTTTCATAATCTTTGGGACACATATACTTCAAGTGTCACTGTTTTAAAATATTCCATCAAGGACCCTGATTGGTTGATAGTAAGCTCCTAATTTGCATATCATTTGCATATATGTATCAAATTTGCACCCAAAACTATGTTTTCGTCCATATTTAATTGATAAAATCAACCTGTATTCAATTTTTTTTGCATGGATTTTTTAATTTACTTGTAATTATGTAAGATGACACAGACAATATACATTTAAAGTTTAATTGTCAATAAATTAACACAAATTATGCATAAATTTACATAAATTATTGCAGTGAAATAGTTGTATTGTATGTGTTATACTTCTGATTTTGATGTTCACATCGCAATTAAGACATCGATTTTAATGTCGGTACCACTAACGTCATTATTTGTTTGCAATATATATACCAGGACAAAGTATATCATGATGGGACTGCTGGAGAGGAGCGGAGAGGGGACTTCTGTGGGTAGAATGAAGTAAAAAAATGTCTAAAAACCCTTGCTACACTGAAATATTATGTCGGTGAAATTGCACATGTGAATTCGATATTCCTGTATGTTCATCAACACAAGTTCTTGTCTCAAAGCTACAAGGTGAGGATAAAGATGGTTTTGTGTTGAACGCAAATTGGTGTTAGTCTAACACAATTTGTGTTATTTTCAACACAATTATTGTGTTAAAATTGCTTGAACGCGATTATTTCCGCAGTGCATACAGACTAAACTTAATACATAACAGGAACGCACGAATGGTATTTTTTGCAGTAAGAATATATTGGAGAGATATGTAATAGTTTGGACAAAATGACGACGTCTGGCGGCTAAAAAGCAGCCGTATGACTTCACAGAAAAGCCTTCCTTTGCACCTCAAATTCAGACCAGAATTTGAAGGATTCTAAGACGTAGCCTTTGGAATGTTAGCCTCACTTTTATTGCAGATGTTCTTGTGGAAACTATGAAGTATACCTACAAAGCCCCTATAGCACCGGCTTAAGGGAATCACTATCAGATAGTCTAGCTCGGGAGCTGTGATGACAGATGACCACAAAGAAGTATCTCATCTGATGTTAATGCATGAACATCAAGGGCATCTGATGGAGTAAATGTTTCAACGTGGGGTAAACGTCATGGTGAATGCAATACGGTAATACACAGAAAGCTAGACTAAACTGTAATGCCCGACATAGTGTGGTAAATTTCCCACCAAGATAATAAACAAACAATTGTATTTGTCAAATGACATGTACAGAGGGCCGGCACAACTATCCAAAGCAATATGAAACATATGTTTGAATTGTATGTCAGTTGAATGCCAATAAGAGAAGAACAAATCAACCAAATGAAACTGCTAGATGAATATTAATAAGAAAAACAGAACGGAAAGGTGTGTTATATAACATAATATGAAGACGACACCGTAGAAGGAATATGGAGGTGAATTGATGTAACTTCATGGTGCTGGCAGGAGCGATGTCAACAATCAACGCCATCACCTCATAAGAGTGGTATGATCCCACCAACAACTGTGCTGTAAACGTAAATGGGGGAAATCTCTCTTATTTGATCATATTTTCTCTGAATGTTTAATGAAGATCTTCAAAAATGTCTTTCTGGGTACAACTCACACCAGCAACCGTTCTGTCCATATAAACAAGAATAATCAAGATCAAGCCCATTTGTTACGGTTTAGTAGATATGGAGATGAAACAAAAGGGACAAATAACACAATGTTGGGCAACCACACCAACAAAGTGATGGAACATATTATCTGCCTGCAGTTTTATTTCTCAATGTTATTTATATTCATGTTGAATGGAGATGAATCTAATTAATGCAGCCCATGTTGGGAACAACTCACAAGGTATGTTTGCGGCGTCCACAAATGGCCCCCCATCGCTAACCATCCATGTAGCTAGTTGACTTCACACGAACAACCAAGTAACGAGTTTGAATCCATATTAATTTGATATGGTTTCATTTTCGCAATGTTATTACAATCATGTTTAGTTTAATGGCGAGGAATCAAATTATTTATAATTGTGTCAATGTTTGGCGCAATTCACACCAACAAGCGTACGTCACAGAGGTCAAGGTATAGTGGAAAATTAAAAACTCGATCTGACATCAATGGGAATGAGTAAAAGATGAGGATTTTCTTTTGAAAAAAAAAATGTATTCGAAAAGGAACTTATTTTATTAACTTTCATTTAACTCTTTGAAAATATACATATATTCATCTATATATCCATTATCCCACCGAGATTGAACATCCGAGATAATGTGATAACAGAACTTTTTTATGATCCATTCTCACATTCAGAGATATAATAAAAGTTCCTTCACAACCTGTCTAATGCCATCTTCAAACGTTCATAAATCATTAGTTATAGGACTACAATTCTGAATCCTAAAATTATATCAATTCACTTCTTGTAAAATCTTGCTCTCGTTTTCCAGGAACTAAACTCCTAAATGTTCATTTCTATTTCAAACAATGGCTTTTCATTCTGTTCTCCAACTTTCACTTTCAGCATTTCGACCCTTTTATGCAGTACTCGTTAATCATCTTCCTGCTTTTCTCCAGTATTGCTTCAATATTCTGGTGTAGATCTTTCTCATTCGACCTGTAGTTTCTGTACTGTGTCCTAAAGTTCCTGCTTTGTTTTTTCTTCATCAATCATTCTGTATTTCATTTCCACCAATCAGCTGGCTGATTGCCGAGTCTCTTATTCACTTCAGTTGCTTATTCATGTTCCTTTTTGTCGCGGTCAGCTGGTCATGAATAACATAAACTGCACATTTACTTCGCCAATCGTCTTGTAGTTTCTAGTACCGTATGTTTATTTCAGATCTGCTTGCTCCAGACTTCTGTTCCTCTTGAGCTCCTCTCCATAGTCTTGGTTTACTTAGCAAGTGTCAGATCCGGCAGTCAATATTCAGCCATCGTCCATATTAGAATTTCCACATCAATAATCGAAAAAACTATTTTGTTTGACAATTATAGCACCGAATGTACTTTGAAAGAAATAGGTAAAACTGCATTTTCGCACTTCGTAAATCTAATGTTCATATACATTCCTATTTGACAAGGGGTATGTGGGTGCCGTCCAGGACGCCATCATGTTTATACCATAAATAGTATGCTCCCCTGAAGAATGGAAAACTGCTCAATATCTTAACCACGGCTATTAATATTAATATGAATCTACCAGAAGATGATGGAATATTAATTATCATTTTGTATAAATGTTAATTCTGATATACCATTTCTTCCATGCATTAATTACTAATCAGGGTCGATTACTCGCCAACAATGATTACTTTTGTACTGTAAATGTTTAATACATAAATTAGTAAATAATAAATCTATTTATATTAACTTAGTAGGGATACACCGGGTTTATAGTGGCCCAGAAAACCTCGCATCGATTGTGTTCTCCAATTAAAGGAAATATTGGTCACAAACTTCAAGCAGTCAGATAAAAACAATATCGTACCAGTGACACTATTTCATGATGCTAGAATTAAGTTGTTTTATGTTGATTCGAAATTGAAACACCAAAGAGTGGTAGAATACGCAGCAGCAAGTTATACAACAGCAATGTGAAATGACAACAAAGGCTCATGTTCAGAGGCTTGATCCAGGCACTACGGAAGCAATTGGTGATTGGAGGGGCCACTATTACAGCACCAATATAGGTGACAGGTCCAGGGGCCGCCTAGACCCAGGAGTTCCAGCGGTTTTAGATAGTCGAAATCGTTTTGTAGGCGGTAATAAAACAAAAACTCTTCGCCTGTGTCAAGTCAATTTGTTTTACCGGTTTTGTTGTTTCTCACCACATTGTTTTTATTCGCCATCAAACAAATGATCGATGTTCGAAAGCATAAATAATTTAAATATACATGTATAATTTCAATGGAAATGTTCATCAAGCATTCACCATGTCACTAACACCGGTTTGTTGTACTTGTTCAGCACAGAGTTCAGTTTTGTTTGTTTTTTTGCTGAAAATATTGGTGGTGGGGGGGGGGGGGCCTCCCCCCATTCCGCCGTCCCTGTGACATGGAACAAAAGTTTACACAAAAAAAAGGCCAGAAAATTAGACTGAATTCAGACTCATTTCTTCCTTGGTAAATTATGGCACTAAACTTACGTTGAAACAGTGGAATCAGTCGATAGGCCTATACTGTTCACTTTGAAGCACATGTTACAAGGGCGGATCTACGGGGGGTCAGGGGGTCCGGACCCCCCCATGAAACCTAAAAAAAATTTTTTTTTGGCAAGGATCAGCCAACCCTGGGATTCCACGTAGAAATAGTGTCTTGAAATGATATGTAAATTAAATGAATGTGGATTATGTAATTAGAGTATCTATATGTGTATTAAACAGACCATCATCTGTTCATGTAGTTTGTGAGTGTACTATTTAAGTTGGAGTTTCAATATGTATCTAAAATCAGATATTATCGCCGCGAGCGCACCACGTGTAGTGGTGTGTTATAGGCCTGTTTTGTTTGTGTTAAACCAGGAAGTCAAATGGTGTCAGGCATATTCTTCAATATCGATGCGTGTTTATGCGAAACAAAGGTGAAAATAGAACAATAAAGCGTAAAACGCATCTCCCGCAACCTGGAACCCCGAAGCTCCCGGGGCCTAGGCGGCCCCTGGACCCTCGCCTGTCAGGCTGTGAGGACCGCTTATTTTAGCTTTGTGTAAATGAATCGTTATCATATTGGTTCTAATGTTCCATGATGTAAAAGTCATCGTTTTTTTATCTGTTAAATATAACTAGAAAGTCAAATGGATTCAGCCATGAAGTATGATTTTTTCAATATCGATGCGTGCTTATAAATGAGAAACAAACGTGAAAATAGAACCATAAATCTACATACATTATGTTCAAACTTATTTCCTGGAAAATGCTTAGAACGCATCTCCGAAAATCTAGAAATTCGGAGCTTCCGGGGCCTAGGCGGCCCCTGGACCCTCGCCTGTTGGGCTATGAGGATTTCCTTGTTTTATCTTTTTGTGAATGAACCGTATCGGTAGGCATCTTGGTTTCCCTTCCATGAACTAAATGCCATCGTTTTATATGTTTTAAATATAACTAGAAAGTCAAATGGATGCAGGCATGAGGTGCGATTTTTTCAATATCGATGCGTGCATATAATTGCGGGAAAATCGTGAAAATAGAACCATAAATCTGCACACATTATGATCAGTTTTATTTCCGGGAAAACGCGATGTAGGACCCCGGAGCTTCCGGGGCCGCCTCGCCTGTTGGGCTGTGATAGTCGACCCCCCCTATGATTTTTGGCTGGATCCGCCCTTGTGTTATAATATATTTCTTTCGTGCTGGGATACGGATTGCTATATTGTCTGCCGCTCGTTTTCTTAATATTTATTTTTGTACTTCGAAAATTTCTGAAACTTCAGTATGTTCTGTGAACTAGGCATAATATCTAAAAATCTTAGTTGTTTTTTTTAGGCCCTATGCTATCTGTATTTTCCTAATGTTAATCTTATGGCATCCGTAGGCCTACCCAAGCTATACGAGCGGGAACGCATTGCTGTCTGTGACAATGATTTCAGTCTTTTTTTTAGAGATTTTATGGAAATTGCAAGGAGATAATGGATATCCTGTGAGTACTTGCCAATTATTTTAAATCAGAAAGTGCACACGTTATCACGTTGATGTAGAGTGACCTTGACATGTGGACTGTACTATAGACCACGTGGTGTTCAAAGTTCATGCTCGCTGCAACAAACCTGCTTGTTTGACGACGTTGGTCGAAAGTACTCTTTTCGGAAATTAAAGTCTATCATGGATGAAATCAGGTACAGTCAAGTACCCATTTCACTCGAAAATAACTGAATTTTTCGAATCTGTATCATTCGTTTCTCTGGAAGGGAATTTTATGGGTCCAAATTGCGCCAAGTTGCCGTTCAAAGTGTTTTTCACACAATTTTTGCCACCAAAAAACCGTTTATTTCGTTAATATTCTATCTACAAACTTCAATCAAACGGATGTCATGAATATGGGATATGTTGTTTATAAATTCAGTCATTATACATGTCTGTCATACAGAACAGCGACGGTGCCCAGCGATATTTTCAATCTATAAAATCCGTCGTGTTCAAACTTTCACTTGAATGCGCGCTGCAACAAACCTGCGTCACACTGTCGTTTTCGAAATGTGGTGCCAGTTTTCGATTGAAAAGCCGGCTCGGTTTTCCAGATGGATAAGCATAGTAAGTTACCTATTTTTCTTCGTACATACTTCCGTGATTCACAGCTATTTGTGCAAATTTATACAACTCGATTTTATTGATTTACAGCGTAAAATCCAACATTTTTGTGTGTTTTTTTCGAAAATTTCAGTCAAATGCGGATATTTTCTTTAAAATGCAGTTTAAAAATTTGCACATTCGGTTTCAGTCTATTTGGGACCTACTGATTCTGATTATAACAACATTTCATGTCTGCCTGTAAGTTCTGGCAGCCGGGTTTTATGATATATTTCATGTCCGATTTCGCGAAAATCACGAAAATCCATGTGCCATCGTGGCGAGCCCTGTTTTCGCCTCGACCTTCCGAGATTAAATCGCCCATTTCAGGATCAATAACCCTTACATTTTCACTAAACTTCGCACATAAAAAAACGAATGAATAAGCTTTATATTGATATAATTATATTGTCTGCAGCATTTTATATGACAAACACTACAAACTTCGCCTTTGTATTGCACTGACTGTGTGAAATGCCGTCGTTCGCGGCATGTTCCCTGCTTAAGTCACGTGATGTAAACACCCTACAGTCATGCAGTAGCGCGGAAACTTGCAATATTCATTTATTTGATAATATTAACAAGTGTGCGCCGGGAAACAAGTAATGAATTCAGTGACGGGTATAAAACGTTTTACACACCTCGATCTGTCCGAATGTCACGCTCGCAGTGTCAAAATTCTCCAGTCGACTGATAGAACGAAAACGAAACTGCCTCCTCGTCTCTCCTTTTCAAACTCTCTCACCGGGACTGCAATATAATTTTGGCAGTGCGGTTCAGCCGATCTTAAAACATGACGTCTTTTCGTAAATTCGGTGTATTTCATTGGCTATCAGAACCGAAGATGAAGTGGGCATATTCCGTGACTATGACCTGTGCCATATTGACCAGTTTACAGACAAAACACAATCTTTCGAAGAAAATCTCTCAAGATATCAGCAGAAGTGTTGTCCAGGAAACGCATTCGACATATTCTTCAATATCTGCACCTAGAAACGGCTCGTCGTGAGATTAATTCAGCGAAATTATTCGAAACTAGGTCGAACTACTTCATAGCGCATTCAATAAACGGAGTGACGCGGAACTTTCAGTCATTCTCTCATTTTGCGCAGGGGTGTTGTAATGAAAACCATATCGCTTGGATAGATCGCACCCCTGAAATTACCCGTAAGCCAGTTCACCTAGCATTGCAAGAAACAGGGAAACTTCCCTGTTTAAAAATCCAGCAAAGGTGTAGGTCCAATTCACCAAAGTAAATTTTGCCCAGACAATTTTACATGTTAAATCATGCATGACGTCATAGAGGCCAGTCTCGATGTTACAACATGATTACAAACTCAACATCATTGTGCTTTGAAAATACATGTAACACACATGTATGGTATTGGAGATTTTCTTTGATTCTGAATTAATTTCCTTGATATTTCAGTATAAAAGTTGACCTTAGAGGTCTACATCCCCTGCCAACAGCACCAGTTAAGGTGGATTGCTGCTGCTGGGGGATGTGGACCTCTATGGTCGATTTTTTTTTGGTCGATTTCGAAAATGGAGATCTGTCTGATGAGCCATATATCCCACAAGTTGATCAGTGCAATATTTCTTGAGTTATTGTCCAGACAAAATCTAACTACTGAAAATCCAAGACAGCTGGAAGTTATCTTGTATTACACAGGTAACTGAAAAGCAATCTGTATTACACAGGTAACTGAAAAGCAATCTCAACTGTCCTCTCTCCGATTTCAAGACACTCCAAGTTTGAAGTTGATCAGTTCAACAGTTCTTGAGTTATTGGTCAGACAAGAAATGTGTAATGATCCAACTGCTGACAATGCAAGATGTCTGATCGCAGCCATCTTGAATCACACAGGTAACTGCAATCCCAACTGTCCTCTCGCCAATGTGAAGACACTGTTCAAGTTTGAAATTGATCAGCTCAATTATTCTTGATTTACTGCCCAGACAAGATCCAAGCACTTAAAATTGAAGATGGCTGAAAGTGGCCATCTTGGATTATGCAGGTAATAGAAAAGCAATCGAGTCTTCTCACCCGACTGATATCAAGCCACTCTCCAAGTTTGAAGTCGATCGATTCAATGATTTTGAACTGTTAATGTCTGGGCAACATCAAACTGCTGAAATCCAAGATGACTGGCGGCCATCTTGAAGTACACAGGTAAATGAAAAGCATGCCAACCATCCTCTCACTGATGTCAAGACTCTCCCCAAATGTGAAGTCAATTGGTTCAACAGTTCTTGAGTTTTTGGTCGGAAAAGAAATGCGTCAAGAGCTTGGAACTGCTGACAACCCAAGATGGTTGATGATGACCAGCTTCGATTACATAGGTAACTGAAAAGCAATCCCAACCATCCTCTCACCAATGTCAAGTAACTCTCCAAGTTTGAAGTCGATCGGTTCGATAGTTCTCGAATTATTGGTCGGACAAGAAATGTGTAAAGATACAACTGCTGAAATCCAAGATGGCTGATGGTGGCCATTTTGGATTATGCAGATAACTGAAAAGCAATCCCAACGTCCTCTCACCGATGTCAAGAAACTGTCCAGGTTTGAAGTTAATCAGTTCAATAGTTCTCGAGTTACTGGTTGGACAAGAAATGTGTAAAGATACAACTGCTGAAATCCAAGATGGCTGATGGCGGCCATCTTGGATTACAAAGGTAACCGAAAAGCAATCCAACCATCCTCTCACCGATGTCAAGACACTCTGCAAGTTGGATGTCGATCGGTTCAATGGTTCTCGAGTTATTGGTCGGAGAAGAAATGTATAACGGACTAATGGAATTAAGGACGCCCGGTGTTTTTAAGTCTCCCCCACTTATGTGGCAGGGGACAAAGATGCACAAATTACATAGAGATACTGAGTGGAATTTCACGGCTCTGAGAAAATCTTGTTCCGATATATTGCCAAAAATGTGAGGCAGACAGTAGCTACTGCTGGTCAGTGAAGCATGGCAATATAGTGGGAATCAGACCCATACATTGTGACGAGGGTATCTCATATCTGCCGAGATTGGGCTTACTTTGGCAATGGAATATTATCTGTGTACTTCTAGTGCATTATCACAGACAGTACAACTGATAAGCTGCCCATGCATGTATTGTACATGGCAAAAATAAAAGCCGACATCTATCATTCTGTCTAGTGAATCTACAGAAACAGATGAGCTTCTGACAGGATCCCCATTTGGGTGATGTCTGGTAAATGTCAGATTTAATAACTCCTCGTCCAATTAATATAATTATCATAACTTTCTGCTGTGACGATTAGAAGAAAATCCAGCTCTGCAATGTACAATATTATATTGTACAAACTGTGTGCTTATGATAATCCCTCTAATAATTCGATCACAGGAAGTGAAATTTCCCACCATAAAATCTGGGGGTGATCAAATTTATTAGAACAGGAAATTAACAAAATGGTTCGAAACCCTGCATATAATTTATTATTTCTTCATTATTTCAATGATTTTAGAAGATGATTTATTAGAACTACCGAATGAATTTTTGGGGTGACTGAATTTTGATGGGGGGATTGAATTATTAGAGTGAATATCATATAAATGTGACTAATATTAATCATATATGTTAATTATGGGGTTTGTTCTCTTTTACATTAAACAAGCTACATGCACAAAGCGCGTATGTCCATAAAGATCATATATTTTGACCACTGCATGGCTTTTTATATAATCATTTTTAGGGTTCAGTCAAAAATGTGCTCTCAACATGCTGCTACTTTAGCAAAAACTGTACATGGTGAACATCCAATTCTTTGCATATAAATTTACTGCATGTACATGTATTACTGATTGAAATTTGCCACAATAACGTTGAAAAATAATTGAAAGATACTTAGCAAAAAAAGAAAAGGTGTGATACAGGTTTTGTATCACATCATGGGTGTATCGCATTGTTTATGGTCGCTGTGATGTGCACACACAGGTATGAAAGAATACCAAAATGGGGTAAGAAACTATGCTAAGCAACTACTACTTGTTCAGTACTGAAGCGGTTGATATTTCGCTTGCTGGGTTTACCGCATACTCATCTCTCCCTTTGGGACTGAAGAGCAGTATGCATGGGAGATGAGCAGGAACTATTGAACACAAACCAGATGACGTCATGCATAGTTCTTCTAGGTAAACAAGCACATGTGCGAAGTATAAATAGACTTTAATTAAAGACTCTTGACTTGTAGAATGTTTCAGTGGCCGAACGGTTAGAGTGGTATGGCGATTCTCATGATAAAGGTCGTAAGTTCGAGACCACACAGGGACAGACTGAAGACGCAGCTTGTTAGCTGGAAATGGAGTGCTACCATATGTGAGAATATTGATGTGTGAATATTTCGATAATATTCACAGTTTTGAGGAAGAAACGAAGTCCATTATTTATTCCCAATTTATGAATGCTCATATTGTCTATAGATAAGTGTCGGTTTTGTGGGATATATATCGAGTGCCCTTAAAAGATTGGCTGTAAAAATGGTCAAAATGAAGCTTTTATGTTTTTCGGATCAACATGACTTGTGTATTATGTTAAATTAGTTAATGCATGGATTATAACAATACTTACTTGGAACTGTTCTGAGGACAAACCGTCTACTGCAGTCCTATAATTAGAAAAGAAAAACATTTGTGTTATTTGAGAACCGTTAACAGCTCGTGATAATGTTCTCTCTCGAGGCTTAGTTCCTTGATAACACAGCTGTATAGATTCACGATAGCATGCCAGGGAAGTCGCTGGCCGTGCATGTTTCATGAAAAGGATATTGTACGTTAAGACAAGGGACGATCCAGGTGAGGTACAGTGCGAGTACCGAAAATAAAATATTAGCTAAGAAAGAAATTGTTCAATTTGCATTTACAACATTTTCTGGTATAGGCCTACTTTGAGTAAATTCAAGGCATTCAGTATCATGTTTTCCATACAACAAGGCCATGAAATCCTGTATTCTTGCAAAATTATGTGATAATACATTCATTTGAATGAAATCAGTTCATTGTCTCATGGTTGAGGCCATTCTTCATATGTTCACAGAGAGAAAACATGAAGCTGCGCTATCGAAACCCCTCGGCTCTGAACCCCAGCTATTATAATGTAAGGGTGTCTCTACCAATTGATTGGCTTGTGGGAAGAAATATTTACCCTGGTATTGTAAGTGTACTTTCTTTGAAAAAAAAAAAAAGTTTTCCTCCCCTTAAATTAATTTGTTTCTGGAATAAATTGAAAGAGCTGTATCGATGTCTCACCAAAACAGCAGTACACATGGCTAGATAAATACAGTACATGTATACTAAATGGCACATGTATGTCATTTTCAAAACAGATTTGCAAGCATTCTTTGCATTGTCTAAGAGAATAAATCAATAAATCAGTCATCCAATCAACAAATAAATGTGATAGTATACTAACATGATATAGAAATAATATGCAAACTTAACATAGGAATTAGTGGATTTTGTTAGACAAGGGGCATACTTTCTGACACGACTCATTTTTGATAGGCATCTAGTGTCATTTTTAAAACAGATTTGCAGGCATTCTTCGCATTGTGTAAGAGAATAAATCAATAAATCAGTCATCCAATCAATAAATAAATGTGATAGTATACAAACATGATATAGAAATTATATGCAAACTTAACACAGGAATTAGTGGATTTTATTAGACAAGGGGCATAACTCTGCAAAATACTTTCTGCCACGACTCATTTTCGATAGGCATCTAGTTCAGGTCAAGAGAAACAACTGTATCACGTTAGGATGTTGTATATGGAACGGTTCTGAAATTATCACAATAACAATTCATAAATGGATTTTTATTTGTAAAAAGGGGCATAACTCTGCAAACTATTGTCCAAGATGACTCATTTTCGATAGGCTTCTGATTTACGTGAAGATAAATAGATGTAACAAGTTTGGTTGCCATGCATGAAACGGTTCTGTAGATATCGCGGTAACGGATTTTATTAGACAAGGGGCATAACTCTGCAAAATACTTTCTGACACGACTCATTTTCGATAGGCATTTAGTTCAGGTCAAGAGAAACAACTGTATCACGTTAGGATGTTGTATATGGAACAGTTCTGAAATTATCACAATAACAAATCATAAATGGATTTTTATTTGTAAAAGGGGCATAACTCTGCAAAATATTGTCCGAGATGACTCATTTTCGATAGGCTTCTGATTTACGTGAAGATAAATAGATGTAACAAGTTTGGTTACCATGCATGAAACGGTTCTGTAGATATCGCGGTAACGGACGGACGGACGTACGGACGTACAGACGTACGGACGTACGGACAGCCGTACATGATGACGACAATACCCCTAGGCCAAAGTTGGCCGAGGGGTAACTAGAAGTTTTCACATCAAAATCAGCAATTT
>JAVTVY010052115.1:0-25836 GCA_036873755.1 Hanleya hanleyi | reverse complement strand
TGACAGCTGACAACTGCAACAAACTTTTTAAGTACAGATGTAAATGTGCACTTAGCTAAACGCAAAACACATTCATAGGGATTTTAACATTGGAGCACCCCAGGGGTAGTACCCCCAGGTGGCATACCCACCCCCAATATTTTTTCTCTAATTTTTCTAAATTTTTTTTGAATTTGCTAAAACAAAAACCTTATCATTTCCAGGCAGGGGACACCGACACCGCTACCGACAACGACATCCTCTTTCCCCTCTCACAATATCTCCCCTTTACTCCGTAAGGTGGGATAATAAATGACACAACACATCTAAATAAAGTTAATACGAAGCTGCGCATCTGAAAACCCCTCGGCTCTGGGCGCCAGCCATTCATAATGAATTCAATTTGAAGCAAGACTTCAGGAACACCAAGCAGTCAAGTGACAAATATACAGATTATGAAAAAATTTGCCATTAGAAATGGCCTCTAAGTTTTATGTCCAATCAGAGAAGTCGGTATTCATTACATAAGTCTGTTGATGCATCGATGATGTATACCAAATTTTGTCATAGAGCATTTGAAAATTATCAGAGATAGAGATCATTAATGATTTCGTATAAATTAAAGATGGCCGCCCATCCTTCCCACCACTCAGAGAAACTGATGTGGTTATTCATTGCAAGTGTCTTGATACATGGATGCTGTATACCAAGCTTCATATAGAACACTGAAATGGTATCAAAGATATACATCATCAAAGATTTTGCACAAATTAAAAATGGCCACCAAGGTTTCCGCCCAATCAGAAACACCAGAACTGCCATTTATCGTAAGTCTATTGATGCATCGATGATATATGCCAAATTTTACATCGAGCACTCGAACGGTATCAGAGATAGAGATCATTAATGATTTCGCATAAATTAAAGATGGCCGTCCATCCTTCCTGCCACTCAGAGGAACTGATGTGGTTATACATTGCAGGTCTCTTGATACATCGATGCTGTATACCAAGTTTCGTATAGAACACTTGAATGGTATCAAAGATATATATCATTAAAGATTTTGCATAAATTAAAGAGGGCCGCCAAGGTTTCCACCGAATCAGGGAAACTGGTTTGGTCATTCCTTTGAAGTTTCTTGATGCATCGATGATCTATACCAAGTTCACACATGGAACAGTGAAATGGTACCTAAGATACACAAGATTAATGATTTCGCATAAATTAAATATGGCCGCCAATGTTTCCAACCAATCAGGTCCAGATTCAATAGGGTTCTGGGTCATGAGCATATGGATGTGCAGTGCAAGTTTGGTGTGCCTAGGGTAAGTCGTTCTAAAGATATCTTGGCAACGAGAAAGCTGTGATGGTTTCGCATAAATTAAAGATGGCCGCCAAAGTTTCCAACCAATCAGGTCCAGATTCAATAGGGTTCTGCGTCACGCGCATACGGATGTGCACTGCAAGTTTGGTGTGCCTAGAGTAAGTCGTTCTGAAGATATCTTGGAAACGAGAAAGGTGTGACGGACGGACGGACAGACGGACAGATGTACATGACGAGGGGTAAAAAGCAGTACCAGGCCGAATTCATCAAGTACATGTAGCTGAGCCTTGGTGGCGTGAAGAAAATGTATTGTAACAAACTTGAACAATTTGATTAGTTTCATCAGAGGAGGGAGAAGGGAGAAGAACAACTTTATATAACCGATCTCGTCGGTGATTGGGGTTCCTCATTGCCCCATGGGTAAGAATATATTCAAAGTTGAATTATTTCCTGATTTTTCCGTCAAATGTAACCGCGAACCTTGACCTATTTACATGAAAACAAATATGGTTCACACTTGACCCACGGGTAAAATACACTCAAAGTTTGGTCTTTGTTGGTACCGATCTGTAAAGAGGAACTAGCGAATACAGGTATTGCGCCGACAACAAATGCTAACCGACAGACGATTGGACGGACGGACAAACAAAATCAGGTTTTCTTCTGTACCATGTTTCTGGTATAACTCTGATTGCATCACAGATTAACATCCCCGAATATGTATGTACAGAACTATCCACATGTACTCATACTATGAGCATAAAAATATTCATCAATAATTTCACTATTTTTGTCACTACTGCAGTGCCCTTCACTTTTTTTTTTATCAAACTATTTTGATTATGGCCACGAAAAACGTTAACTCCAGATACTTGGGCGGGTAATCCCAGTTATTCTAGTATGTTTTCATCTGCATCAACCAATCAAAGTGGAGGAATACATGAACGATTAAACTGGCAGCACTGATATGTAAACCAATATTGCAGGTTACAGGAGTCTCTTTTGTCTCTCTGTAACATTAGAAAAGTACTCCATAGTTGTTACCTAAAGCCTGACTTAATTCAGATATATAATATATATACTAATGCCTAAAAAGTGTGTAACATATTAATCCAATTATTTTTAGGATGACATTTTTCTTGGTAAAGCACAGACACAGACGCTGAGTGGGTCAGTCCCCCGAGGATTTGAACTTAAATCTTAATCTTAATCCGATTATTTTTAGGATGACATGTTCTTAAAGGCATAAAATGAATCTACATGTAGTGCTGGATGGGTCAGTCCAGTGGGGATACAAACATTGTCTATCAGAAGGGAAATGGGTGTACGCAATCATGATCCAACTCTCGGAACTTCCTCTTCTGAGAAAGCTGAGGTGGTCGAGTTGTTTAGGCGGCTCGCATTATTTCTGGCGATTTGGTGCTTTTTCTGAGGGCGGTAGTTCACAAATCCCCACGGGACGGACCCATCTATGCTGGATGGGTCCGTCTGTTTTATCAAGAAAATGTCCTAAAATACTAAAAATAATTGGATCAGATTTAGCATCAAACCGCTACATTTTCGCAAACAGGGGCTTCGCTTGACTCCTGCATTACATGTAGGTTGTTTATGAGGGGATGTGATGCATCTGGGTTTCGAGATTGAAGATATAATCCAAGTCTGCATGTATGAAACAACGATCCAAACTGCTTCAGACCATAGTATACCACAGTCTGTGTTATGCTATAAATATCGTCTGCCAATCAACTAATCATTAAGGGTTTGCTAGTGTAATGTTGTTGTAACAAATTGATGTCACTGTAAAAAAAGTTTTCAATGGCTTTGAGATAGCAAATCACAGAAAGATGAACTTAACACACACGTTATTTAGGTTTCCTAGAGCAATAATATGCTGAACATGATAAACCGGTGAATATTTGAATAAAAAGATGGCTGAAAACCCATGTTGTGAAATTTTCCGTGCAGAAGATCTTAATTTTGGTGGTCAATTTTTTCAAAACTCCGATTCAATACCATTAACATGACTAGAGAGCTACATTAACCAAGAATACCGGTATCCTGTTTGTCGTTATACATCAATCCAGGTAAACCATGATGAAACTGTACCAAGCTAGCCACCTGATTGGCTAACAAATGTAGTTTCAAATTCGCACTAGATGCAGTCAGATATACTATTCCGTGATAATATATCTGAGTTTACTGAGATTGGTTATGCATGTAAGCTCACTCAAAATATCCAGTTTTGAGGATAAACTGCATGTAGGCCTACTTCACATCAACTATGTGCAAATTGATTGTTAGCAAGTCATATGAGCAATATTTGTTCATCTGAACTAGGTACCAACAGATCTATGCTTACAAGAGCTTATAAATATCCTGCTTTCTAACACAAATTTGGAGGTATATTTCATTAGAAGTGGTATCTTGTGTGCAAAAAATTTATACAAAGCTACGATAACAATGTTTTTACTCATATTTTCATTCAAGTACCAGGTTTGCATATACTTAGCCTGAATTATAATATGTGTGTAAATTTTCCGCTTACTGTGATTTGTTATCTCCGAGATATTGAAACTTTTTGAACAGTGACACCAATCTGTTATATCCACCCAATGTCACATGTTGTATCTACATTGTATGCATGTTAAATCGACGTTGGGACTTAATTTCTAACAAAGGAGGTGTTCGCTTTAGATGGATATTTTTCCCTTCAGAGCCGCTCTCTGCTGCTCTGTTGTCTCGCTTCGAGCCGGCCGGTAAATTGTGACGTAATGCTCAGGTATTCCCCAACTCTTTGTCAGAGGCGAGGCCAGTCAGATGGGAAATTCTGGTTCATATTCTCATACGGTTACCATTGGCACATATTGGCACATGCATAATTAATTGGGAAAGCAAGCGTCACCACTTGTTGAGGGTCATTTTCTTAATAAAGGCCTTGATATAAGACAAGTTTAACCTTATAACTTTTCAATTCATAGTTACAACTTTCCGCTGCCCTAAGACGAAATTATATATGTTTAACAATTAATTTTTTGCTCTGCTGGATCGTCAGAATATTCAAATACTGACTGTGTGTGGTGTTGCTAGTGTGCAATTCTATTGACGAATTATAATAAAATAAGGGATTATGTGCGTTATGGGTTCACTGTCTTTATTTCACTTTAAAGTCCAAAATGATGAAGATGAGAGAAAAAGAAAAAAATGGGAAATTTTTTTTTCGGGTATTTGGGGATTCGAACCAAAATGTTGATTTACTTTCAATCTGTAGTCTGACACTGTAACCATTCGGCCAAGCAGCTGTTACAATTATCAAAATGAGGAATCATGTGCCGAATGGCGGTGAACTACACCCTTTCAGAACATTACAAGCGTTTTGGCATATTTCAATATCATGAAAATATGACACCTTTAACCAGAACGATTCTTCAGTATCATTTTGGATCAAATCCACCGCATTTCGATATGTAAGATTCGTTTTGGTTAAAGGTGTCATATTTTATATATGAATGGAATTCCCTTCAAGAATATCGTCAAAAATTGCAAAAACAAACAAATGCTTATTTTCTAATACTCGTAATATTTTTTTGACAAATCTATTCTCGGTGAAAATTGAGAATATGAAAATTCAGTATTTTCTCTCTCAAGCTAATAACTTTGAAAGTAAACGAGAGGAAATTATATTTTCGGTTTATGAACGCAACACACTAAGGAAAAAAATACGGTCAAACTGAACATCTCCTTTCTGCGTTGAATCAATGTCGAGTGCCTGCTTGGTCAATTCTGACAATAAAAGAATCTACTGTCTGTAACACCCTTCCTATCCACGATATTTTGGTCAAAATATCAGCTGATACAATTACATTTCATTGAGCACATCAATCATCTTAACCTATTTTGTGTAACTTTCTGTCCACGTTTCAACTATATAAGCAAAATCAGAGTAAGTCGCCAATACCTGCCATGTTTTTTTAACTCTCTGCGCTGTGTGGCCAGTCCGTAAGCTTGTACTGTAACGTTGAGAAAACATCATGGTGGCCAGAAAATAACCAGCTCAGTATTGACAAATTTCTTTAATTTTGGATGTATTTATTCAAACTTTGAAAGAAAATTACACAAAAAAAGTATCAGCTGATATTTTCACCAAAACGTTGCAGATAGGAATTATAAAGAATATTGCAGCATTCAGTTTATTTTATTTGCTCTTTGCCTGTTTATTATTTTCTGTATAATGTGTCATATATGTTGATTGTTATGTCTGTGGCTACATGTGAATGCTCTTGTTGTGGTATGTAACTATACGCAATAAAGTGGATTGAATTGAATCTACATTGGATAGTAGATTCTTGCATGCATAATCAAAATCAGAAATTTGCACATTGTTCGCTCCGACCCAGAACGACATTTGCCAAACAAGAACATCCTCGTTTGACAGTGTGTCTGAGTTGTTTTTGGTATTGAATAGTTGAAGGTCCTCGTTAGACGTAAAATTATACGGTACCTTCACTCTTTAAAATCAGAAACACTGGGATGTATTATTCTCCATGGCCTATAGGTATAGGCCTAAAAAACAGCACACTTGATCCTGACTTACTACTGTTGTTGTTGTTGAACTTGTTGAGATCAACATAATCGCTTTGTTGGAGGAGCTAACCCAGAAACTCTGGCTGTGATAGGTAAATTTAGGGTAAGGGGGCAGCAACAACAACCAAAAATAAAAAAATTATAGACTCCTTAGCCGATTAACAGAAAAAGAGCTACGTAAACTGCATCTCCACAGTTGCCTATATAATACTGTGGTACATCTAAACAATACATTGTACAAGTGATCAAAACCACCAGGGTGATCAATATATCGGGCATAATTTGTCGATTTTTGGGTCACCACCAAAAGCGGCTACACAGTCAAAGTTTGTCGTGTCAAAAGAGGACACGTTCACTCGCCGGTGTATTGTGTAACGTTGAAAATGAAGTTCAAAAGAAGACAGTGGACTATCACATATCAACAAACATTGAATTATTATCTCCAAAATGCAGTTATCAGTACATAACTATGTAATCTAGCCATTTACCTCTTCTGCGCATTTGAATTCTCGAAGCAACCTCCCGCCAGCACCACGGCAATCGGCCATCTTTGACCCGATCAACAACGTGTGACCGAGGACCGGTACAACTGTGTGTGTAACAAGGGGGACAACCGATATACACTCCGACACACACCAATCCGATTTAAACCGATCAAGAGAGGTCTGACAAATTAATGAAAAATTCCACCAGAGGGCAGTTTGAAATCGACGATTTAAACGTTTTAACAGTGAATCCCAACCGAGGACGTCCTCGATTGGCGGCATGTCCTCGTTTCGAAGGTGTGTATACATCTGAATGTCCTCGTTTGCCACAAAATACATACGCACGCATACACACACATGCATACACACATGCATACACACACGCACACGCACACACACGCATACACAGACGCATATACACACGCACGCATACACACACGCATACACACACGCGTACACACACTCGCAAGCACACACACATACACACAGAGACATACATACACATGCATACACACACACACGCATACACAGGCATACACACGTACACGAATGTATCCTTATCAAGTACTTTAACGTGCAATCTATTCCCTATCAAGTACTTTTTGGAGACCTAATAGTGAAAAAATCTTTTGAAATAATTGAACTCCAACTAAGAATGTCATTTTAAATTTGCAAATTCTCTATAAGAAACGATGTTTTTAAAGAAGTTTCTTCTATAAGAAACGATGTTTCTAAAACAGTTTTTGATTAAAAAAGTGTCTTTTTTGACGAGGTTACTATGCAACATTGTTACGACAAGAGCGTTCGTCAACAACAAAAAACATTGTTGCAACATTGTTGCAAACATTGTTGACGATCGCTACAATGTTGCACCACGATCGCTACAATGTTGCAGAATTATATCGACATACCTAATAAGGAACGTATGTGGGCATAGGTGTGTGTATGTGTGTGTGTGTGCTTGCGAGTGTGTTTACGCGTGTGCGTGTGTGTATGAGTCTGTGTATGTGTGTATGCGTCCGCACACGCAGACACACAGGTACACAGACACACACACACGCATACACGCACATGCACGCACACGCACACACGTCTATGCACACGCACACAGGCGCATACACACAGACGCATACACACACATACACGTATACACACACACACACACACACCTACACACACACGCGTACACACACACACACACACGAAAGCACACTCACACGCGTACACGCAAGCATACACACACACACGCACACACACACAAACGCACACACACGCGCGCATACTCTCATTGGGCCTTGTGCCGCTAGGTCAAAAGGGCTCGAAATGCGCTTTTATACTACTAATCCTTCCTTCACTCCCCTAAAATGCCCACTTTCGCTACTACTCGTACTGATGACGTCACCGATGACGTCACAGATGCTGTGGACATCTCTCAAATCGTGGTCTACAGGCCGAGAGCTACAAGATGACACCCCCCACGACGCATTCGGATCAAGGATGGTCCATCCCTACCCCAAATCCCTTTCTTCACCGCCCCAAAATGCCCACTTTCGCTACTACTCCTACTGATGACGTCACCAATGACGTCACAGATGCTGCTGTGGACATCCCTCAAATCGGGGTCTGCACCCCGAAGGCTACAAGATGACACCTCCCACGACGCATTCGGACCAACGATGGTCCATCTCTACCCCAAATACCTTCCTTCACTGCCTCAAAATGCCCACTTTCGCTACTACTCGTACTGATGACGTCACCAATGACGTCACAGATGACACGAACATCCCTCAAATGGGGATGTACACCATGAAAGCTACAACATGACACCTCCCACGACACAATCGGACCAAGGATGGTCCCTCTCTACCCCAAATACCTTCCTGCACTTTCCTAAAATACCCACTTTCGCTACTACTCGTACTGATGACGTCACCGATGACGTCACAGATGCTGTAGACAGCCCCCACATCGGGGTCTACACCCCCAGAGCTACAAAATGTGGGGTCTACACCCCCAGAGCTACAAAATGACACTTTCCAGGATGCATTCGGACTAAGGATGGTCCATCTCTACCCGAAATACCTTCCTGTACTGCCCCAACATGACCACTTTACTTACTACAACCAACTGCGCATGCGCAGATTGACGCGACTTGCACTTAAAAACACGCCATTCTGACTCTACCTCACACAAGCTTCACTTTGACGCCTTCCACGACCCATTCGAACCCATAGCGGTCCATCTCTACCCCAAACACACCCCCACATACCCCCCAAAATGCCTGCTTTCTATACTACGGCCAGACTGCGCATGCGCAGACTATTGAAAACGGACGAACCATTAATCCAGTCGGATGCTCCTCAACGAGAGCTTCAAAATAAGACCTCATACGACACCATAGGATCATTAGGGGCCCACCTAGACCCCAAAACGTCCACTCTGTATGAACCTATACCCTATAGCCATGCAGTATAGGCCTATGGGCTTACCCAGGCCTCAGTGAACTTTTCCCAAAAATTTCACCGTTTCGCTTCGAAACCCTTCCCATCGTGTTCTAAATGACGAGACGTGAAAAACAAATCCAAACAACCCATATCACAATGAACGTGTGTGAATTTCCCAGGTTGAACCTATACCCCCATATAGCCAGCATGGAGCTATAGAACTTTAGAACTTTAGAACTTTTTTATTGACACATCAACGCAGTCAGCAGACTGGTAATATAGTCATACAAATAAGAACAACAAGTTGCCAAACATGACAAGATGAATACAAGAGGAATAAAAGCAATATTCACATGACGCAAAGCTGACATAATTCAATAACCTTAGGCCCTATCAATCTGACACATGTATATATGAGCCTATATACAGACCTACCCGGTACTTTTCCAAAAATTTCACCGTTTCGCTTCGAAACCCTTCCCATCGTGTTTTAAATGACGAGGCGTGAAAAACAAATCCAAACAACCCATTTGACAATGAACGTGTGTGAATTTCCCAGGTTGAACCTATACCCCCATATAGCCAGTATGGAGCTACATGGGCTATATGGTACTTTTCCAAAAATTTCACCGTTTCGCTCCAGGACCCTTCCCATCGTGTTGTAAATGACGAGACGTGAAAAACAAGACCAAACAACCCATATCACAATGAACGTGTATGAATTTCCCAGGATGGACCTATCCCTCCCATAGCCAGTATGGAGCTATATGGGCTATATGGCACTTTTCCAAAAATTTCACCGTTTCGCTCCGGGACCCTTCCCATCGTGTTCTAAATGACGAGACGTGAAAAACAAGACCAAACAACCCATATCACAATGAACGTGTGTGAATTTTCCAGGTTGGACCTATACCCCCCATAGCCAGCCTTTTGGCCTATATACAGACCTCGGTGACTTTTTCCAAAAATTTCACCGCTTCGCTCCGGGACCCCTCCCATCGTGTTTTTCTTGGTGAGACGAGAAAAATGAGACCCCACAACCCATAGTAAAGCCCACGAAAAAAAAATGACCATCCCCATACCCCATACAGGCGTTTTCCCTTATATTGTATAATACAGACCCCTATTGTAGGGGTAAAGTCCGAGTTCCGCTTTTTTTCTGGAGAAATTTTTACATGCACCCACCCCATTGACTTGATAGGCAGGCCCCGATAAGCCCGGGTCCGATATTAGCCCTTTTGGCTAGAGTTGATAGGAGTTTTCCCCTATTTTGGGGGTAAAGTCCGTGTTCCGCTTTTTTTCTGGAGAATTTTTTACATGCACCCACCCCATTGACTTGATAGGCAGGTTCCGATAAGCCCGGGACCGATATTAGCCCTTTTGGCTAGAGTTGATAGGGGTTTTCCCCTATTTTAGGGGTGAAGTCCGTGTTCCGCTTTTTTTCTGGAGAAATTTTTACATGCACCCACCCCATTGACTTGATAGGCAGGCCCCGATAAGCCCGGGACCGATATTAGCCCTTTTGGCCAGAGTTGATAGGAGTTTTCCCTTATTTTAGAGGTGAAGTCCGTGTTCCGCTTTTTATATTTTCGGGGAAAAATCCTAATTTTACATGTACCCACCCCATTGACTTGATAGGCAGGCACCGATGAGCCCGGGGACCGATATTAGCCTTTTTGGCTAGGGTTGATAGAGGTTTTCCCCTGTTTTAGGGGTAAAGTCCGTGTTCCGCTTTTCATATTTTCGGGGGAAAATCCTAATTTTACATGTACCCACCCCATTGATTTGATAGGCAGGTCCCAATAAGCCCGGGGACCGATATTAGGCCTTTTGGCTAGAGTTGATAGGGGTTTTCCAATCTAGCCCCAGAACTCACTTTAGCTGCGAAAACTGACCTCTGGCCTAGTGGATTTCTGGGAGCGAAAACGGAAACATCGCACCTGTTTGTTTACTTTCTTATTTATTCTACTTTTTATGTGTTTTGTACTCTGTCCCAAATGGGATGCTCAGTACAATAAATAATCTTATTTTATCATGCGCACAATTAATTTTCGGCGGAAACAATCTCGCATTCGTCTATTTCCGTATTGACGAAAATTAGCCCAGTTGCTGAGTTCTGATAGATTGCTATTATTCAACTAAACATAGAAATAGTTTTGTAAATTTGAATGAATTATGTTCGTTTGGTTAAAATTAACTGAATTTCACAATAAAATGCGCCCGAATCTCTTGATTATCAAAGGCACTATTTCGTATCCGGCTCACTACGTGATCGTCATACGCTCCCCACCAGTGGGGAGTTGTGCGTTCTATGTGAGAGGCTCGTTCCGCCAATACGGAAATAGCCGAACGTGAGATTGGGGGGTTTCCCCAATTTTAGGGGTAAAGTCCGTGTTCCGCTTTTGATATTTTCGGGAACAAATCCTAATTTTACATGCACCCAACCCATTGACTTGATAGGCAGGCCCCGATAAGCCCGGGGACCGATATTAGCCTAATCCTAATTTTACATGCACCCACCCGTGACTGGATCGCCCACGAGGAGCGGTTCACTTTGATACCTCACTCGACCCAATCAGTCCAATAGGGGTCCCCCTCGCCCCTGAAGATTGCCGATCATTCTCATGAAAACCCACGTATTTGGGACTATTTTCTGTCCGCGGAGGCAGACCGCATCACCGCCAGACCGCATCACCGCGGAGGAATCCCCTAACATGTCTAAACATGATGCACGGTCAAAGACAAGATGAAAGGATACAGGTCAACTCAAGTGCACTCATTGACCTTTGAACAACCTTGCACCCCTCCCGATTAAAAGTGGTTTGGCCGAGGTCAAAGGTCAATGAGGCCCGATCCGTGTTCTATATATTACTTAGGTTGTCGCTTCTATTCACCACTGGGTGGCGCTGCAGTAGTTAACAAATCTTTCCGACAAGTCTCTCATTCAGCTTCTTGTATTTCCATGAAAGAGCCTCGTACGTTAAGGTGGACAAACCGCTTCAGATGAGGTAAGATTGAATTTGAAAAATGAAAGTGCAAATAAGATACGGGTGTCTCTATTAGCCTGAACTATGCTATTTTTTTACTCTTTGAAATATTAGGAGCACGAGTCATAGTTTTTTAACAGTAGCTCTTCAAAGTTGTAGGTTTGTATAAAATTGACAGTTTTGGGTTGAAAAAGCCTAGTATTCCTATCTCTAAACATATGAAGATAAACTATAACCACAAAAATATTCGCACATAATAATGGTCTTTTGAATCGGTACTTTCGGTTATCGACGTTTTGGTGATCGTTTATCTTCATATAAAAAATAAATAAAACTATGATTCATTTCTTTTGGTCACATGGTGCTCAATTTCAAATACGATAACACAAGTAGTACAGCAGATATGTGAAGAAATTGTGCCTTTGATGATAGAAGCAAGAAACTTGGCACACTGTTAGAATATACCTCCATTTAGATTTTTGGCTATAGGGCCATCACACATTTGCCCTCTGGCGGCCATTTTCCAAGATGGCCGCCATCGGATGTTATGGTACATTAGATATGGTAGATCAAGTCCATTGTGTGTACAGGAAAGCTGATTTATTTGTATTATGCACCTCATATCAGTAGTTTATGTAAACCTACAATGGTACGGCCATCACATAGTTGCCCTGTGGCGGCCATTTTTCCAAAATGGCCGCCATTGGTTGTTATAGTATATTATATATGGTCCATTGTGAGGGTAGGAAACCCTGATTTATTAGTATTATGCACTAGTTTGCATAACCATACAATGGTAGATATTGTCATTCGTTTTGGGGGTAATGAAGGAGCATTGATGCTAGTTTAAATGACGGAACATCATCCAAACTTACTGGAGCAATTACCTTTCCGTTCAATACAATGAAACGATTTCAGTTCAAGACATGGCCGCGTGTGAGAAATATCACTCCAGTGAAGGTACGCATTACATGTATGATTCAGGTTTGACAGGTCAATGTGACCTAATTCATTTCCCATACGTCTTCAGCCAATATTACTTGTCAGTCCGTGCAAAGTCCAACACAGAGACAAAGAGGAGTGCGCTGCAGAGCGGCCTTCCGACACTTGCAGCGTTGGCTGCATCCACAACGTATGAGTACCCGACAAGCTTGCGTGGCTTCTAGTAGGGTTGTCCAGCATATTTCCCAACCATCCTGTTCCACCCCGTTCGCTTGGAGATGGAAGCTTGTTCCACTCCATTCGCTTGGAGATGGAAGCTCTGAAGCTGCGATCATCATCTGGGCCCAGCAGTGACAAACCTGGTAGGCAGCCCTCTTTATGTGCTGGGTGAGTGCAGCCCGTGTGGGAGGCAGACCGTCAATTGCTCTGTCTTTCTGAGTGAAAAGCTGCTTCCTTGCCTTGTCGACATACTCCTGGCTACTGGTATGGTCGTACAGCAGGACAACTAATCGCTGCAGTGGCCCTAGCCATTGCTTTGTGGATTGTGGGCTTGGCCAGGCAACCAAGGCACAGGATGCTGGGGTAACATCTCAGTATGTGTTTCAGGTATCCCATGCAGTGCTCTTGCCCCTGTCTCAACACAGGACACCGTGTCGAAAACAGTGAAGCCGTGGAACATCGGCAGTGCGATACACCGATCAGGACCAAGTGCTCTGGCTATCTCATGAGCGGCAAGGAAATGGAACTTCTTTCCAACACCAAAGGCAGCCCACAGTTCAAAAATTCCAAGGCGCTGGGCCGATGTTATGGCCAAAACTACAACATCGATGTCAACTGTGTGTATTGACACTTTGTTTTGCCCTTGTCTCATGGCATCTTTAACGTGGAGCAGGATGCGAGTATCAGCCTCTTCATGGGAGCAGACATCTTGGCGATTTGTGCAAAGTCCATCAGTGTCGTGCATGGTGTTGACCTGTTTGTCGGTGTCGATGTCTAGTATGAGTGTGAGCTTTCAAGCTTTCAGGCATGTACAGATCCCAGACGATGTCTAATTTGGTTACTTGCTGAAGCTGTGATGTGATGTATGGCAGGAAAACATCAGTGACATAATCCTGGAACGTTTTCGCAGTCCCAGGTCGCAGCATGTTGACAATGGCAGCATCATCAAGGATGATGACCTGCACTGTAGGACGGCAGACCTTTTCTTTCACAGGAGTAAGGTCTTCCAAGCAAGTTCGACTTTGTCCAGGTTCCCATGACACCCATCTGTGACAGCGCTGGTGAAAAGGCCTGATTTTCGTGTTTGAAGAATTCGTCCAAATCTCCATTGCATATCCGGGAGGCAATGTACAGCCTAGAGAACAGCGAACAGTCATTCTTCAGGGATGACAGCTGTAATTGTTTGCTCGACTTCTCTCGGACTGGAGGCCGACTGAAGAGATGGAGATTGTTCCGCTCGATATGATCTTCAATGGGAGTTGTTCGGCTGACAAGACGCTCATTACCATAGGTCTTATACTGGCACCGTGCCGGCTACAGCTGCAATTTTTCTACTGTCCAGTACAAGATCGCTGCTGCTCTCAAGGAATGTTTATAACTGATTGAGTTACCCTCAATAAATACAGATTTATATATATATAATGGGTTTCTCATCTCTTCTATGGCTTCACTCAATGATTTCACGTCTCGCGCAAATGCCATCTGTACATGCTTCCTCTGTTCATGGTGACGGCCATCTTTGTCTTGCCAGACCCGGGACCAGACACCATCCAACGACGCAGAGCAGCTGGAGTTGTTTTCCTTCCTGGCAATGAATGTATTAGGCATCGACACCGACAAACAGGTCAACACCACGCACCACACTGATGTGCTTTGCACTAATCACCAAGATGTCTCGGATTTGGCTCCCTGCTCCATGAAGGGGCCGATACTCGCATCCTGCTCCTCTCCAACGGCACAACAAAGTGTCAATATGCACAGTTGAAACCGGTGTTGTAGTTTTGGCCGTAACATCGGCCCAGCTCCTTGGAATTTCTGAACTGTGGGTTGCCTTTGGTGGAAAGAAGTTCCATTTCCTTGCCGCTCATGAAATAGCCAGAGCACTTGGTCCTGGTCGGTGTGTCGCATTACCGATGTTCCACGCCTTCACTGGGTGCGTCACGTTGTCCTGTTTTGGAGGCATGGGCACGAGGACTGCATGGGAGACTTGGAACACATACGGAGATGTCACCCCAGCATCCTGTGCCTTGGTTGCTAGGCCAAGCCCACAATCCACAGAACAATGGCTAGGGCCACTGGAGCGATTTGTTGTCCTGCTGTATGACCATACCAGTAACCCGGAATATGTCAAGGAGGCAAGGAAGCAGCTGTTCACTCAGAAAGGCAGAGCAATTGACGGTCTTCCTCCCACACGCGCTACACTCACCCAGCACATAAAGAGGGCTGCCTACCAGGTTGGTCACTGCTGGGCCCAGATGATGATTGCAGCTCCAGAGCTTCCATTTCCAAGCGAATGGTGGTGGAACAAGGTCGAGGGTGGTTGGGAAATATGCTGGACAACATACCAGAAGCCACGCAAGCTTGTCGGGAACTCATACGTTGTTGATGCAAGAGTGTCGCAAGGCCGCTGTACAGTGCACTGCTCTTCGTCTCTGGGTGGAGTTTGCACAGACTGACAAGCAATATTGGCTGAAGACGTATGGGAAATGAGTTAGGCACATTAACCTGTAAAACCTGAATCATACATGTAATGAGAGCCTTCACTGGAGTGATGTTTGCTCACACGCAGCAATGTCTTGAACTGAAATGGTTTTATTGTATTGAACGGAAAGGTAATTGCTCCAGTAAGTTTGGATGATGTTCCGTCATTTAAACTAGCATCAATGCTCCTTCATTACCCGCAAAAGGAATGTCAATATCTACCATGTTACGGTTATGCAAACTATTGATAATATGAGCTGCATAACACTAATAAATCTGGTTTCCTACCCTCAGAATGGACCATATCTAATATACTATAACAGCAAATGGCGGCCATTTTGGAAAATGGCCGCCACAGGGCAAATGTGTGATGGCCATACCATTGTAGGGTTAAATAAACTACTGATATGAGCTGCATAATATAAATAAATCAGGTTTCCTGCACAATGGACTTGATCTACCATATCTAATGTACTATAAAATCTGATGGCGGCCATCTTGGAAAATGGCCGCCAGAGGGCAAATGTGTGATGGCCCTATAGCCAAAAATCTAAATGGAGGTATATTCTAACAGTGTGCCAAATTTCATGCTTCTATCATCAAAGGCACAATTCGACCAAATTTTTGGTGTGCTATTAGGAGTGCTTCAATATAACACCCCATACGGCCTCTTCGGACCACGGATGGCCCATCTCTACCCCCAAAACATCGCCCATTGAAATGCCCTTTCTATACTACTCCACGGCTGCGCATGCGCAGATTGACTGCATTTCCACCATACACCAGCCCAGTCGTTCTCTCTCCTACGAGTGCTTCTAAATGATACCCCACCGAAAATGATGACCTCTGACCGGGGCGTGACCTTTGACCCGGATGGGATGTCATCCGTGACGTCACACCACCCTCCTCATTTCCAGTCTCACGGCTCACTCCGCCCACTCAAAAATTATAAGAGATTTCCGTTTTCCCTACTACTGAGGATACAGATATCCATCCGCCAATTTGCGTCTTTCCTTTCGATATGTAGTCATATCCAAAGACAAAGTTCCGGTTACTCTGTGCTTAAATTGATTCTTCTAAGTGAAAAATATCTACCTTTCGGTGAAAATCTTCATGTCAGTAATTTGAGGAACGCCATCCCTTTCGGTTAATTTTCAGTACAACAAAGGACTCGCTTTTGATTGAGAATATCTTCTGTTTGATCTCATACGTGACGATATGGGAAGCCTTTCATCCGCCATCGTCACGGTATTTAGTCAATTGCAGAGACTCTGTTTCGATAACTTTAATTTTGCCTCTTAAACTGATTCCTCTAGCAGGTGAAAATATCAATCTCAGTAAACTCAGATATAATATCACGGAATATTATATCTGAATTCAGCCCTATATAAATCCCGTGCGAATTTGGAACTACTATTGTTAGTCAATCAAAATCACGCCCTCAGTAATGACACGGTAGCACGTGGTCTAATATGTAAACATTATCCTGAAACAGTATTCAAATATGGCATACTTTCCAGACAGTGTGCGTGGAAAACCGTAAAGATCAAAGAGTTTACTCCAGCGGAAAAGTCTGGCTTTGTTAGAGGTAGAAAATATCAAAAGATTGTGGCGTGCGAAGATGTTAATCTCCGTGAAGTAAACGTCAATCGTTGTCAGAGAGAAAAGGTAGAAATGGTCGTGATTGGCTTATTACGGGATCTCGTAGAATATCGGTGAACATTTCGCACGAGGTTTTCATAGCGTTACGTTTAGATGGTATTTTCCTGATTTATCGTCTTGGTTTACCTAGATTGATGAAAATATCTACCTTTCGGTGAAAACCAGATCTATCTTTCGGTATCCATGCGGCGATTTCGTATGAGAATTTTGCCCTCCCTTTCATTTGTACTTGAAATGAATCCTTTTCTGTTAAATAAATGACTCCATTTTCCGTTTGGTTATCCATCCACCCTCTCGGCATTTAGTCATTTGCAGAGACTCAGATTCGGTAACTTTGTACTGCTTAAACTGATTCCTCTATTAGGTGAAAAATATCTACCTTTCGGTTGAAACCATATCTCCCTTTCGGTATCCCCTCTCTTTCGGTAGTTCTCACTTTCTGATAATTGAAAAGAATCCTTATCTGTACCAGAAATGTCACTTTTGGTGACGTTTAATCGCATACGATACGGTATGGGAAGCCATCCGCCATCCTCTCATCCTCAGATTCGATAACTTTGTGTCGCTTGAATTGAATCATCTAACTGAAAATCAGGATCCCTTTCGGTGGAAAAGCCATCCGCCAGCCTCCCTTTCGGTATTCAGGCATTTGCAGAGACTCAGATTCGGTAAATTTGTCCCACTTAAATTGATTAAATTGAAAAATACATGCCTTTCGGTGTAAACCAGATCTCCCTTTCGGTATTCATGCGGCCATTTCGTATACGAGGTTCGCCCTCTCTTTCGGTAACTCATGTTTGCCGTCTCTTTGAGATAATTTGTACTTTGAATCGTTTTAGGTAGACTACAAGACATGACTCCTTTTCCCTTTTGGCGCCGTATGATCTTGTACGAGACGGTTCGGAACTCCATCCGTATTCATCCCTTTCGGTATAAATATTGCATAATCCATTGTCGGTAACTTTGTGCTTGAACTGATTCCCTCGGCTGAATAATATCTCTCTTTCGGTAAAAATAATATTTCCCTTTTGGTCTCTTTCGGTATTTAGGCAGAACCCTTAAATTGATTCCTCAAGCTGAGAACCAGATCTCCCTTTCATGAATTCCAGCGTGACGGAATTACAAGGTACCCACGTTTTCAGTTCTTTTGAACCTCTGTTATTACTCGTTCATGGTAACATTTGTTTTGGAATATCATTTTCCTAACCCTAATACTAAGAACTGTAGGGTGAGAGAAAAAATGGGAAATACACTTGTTTTTTACCTGATCACGTGACATTCGAATACCGCGTGACAGAATTACAGTTAAGTAACCTCCTTATGAAGACGTGTCGGTTACATGTATATTCCATCAAAACTCGAATGTTTGTCGTTTCAGGCGATGTTTTATTCGAATCCTGAGCGCCTGGACTACATTATATCTGATTTCCGTCAAGTAAAGTTTCAAATTGATATATGTGGTTAAGCAAATCTGCGTGACGTAATTGCATTTTGGTCCATGTTTCAAGGAGTTGTGATTTTTCTTATTTAAAAGTTTCGACTTTATCCGGTCTAAAAAATTCTCAGGACAGACCCAAACACATGAATTCTGTTGTCATATACCCGACAATGCACGTATATTCGATTGAATGTGAAAGAGCGATAATGACTGGTCAACAACATGGGCAAAATTGTCCAGGAATGACATAACCGAAATTTTGAATTATGTGACGGAATTACATTTTGGTTACAGATTTCGTGGAATTCATGCTTTCGGTATTCATGCCGCGATTTCGAATGAGAAGTTCGCCCTCCCTTTCGGTAGATCATGTTTGTCCTGACTCTCGGTTAATTTGTACTTGAAATGAGTCCTTTTCAGTACAAAAAATACTCTCTTTCCCTTTTGGTGGCGTTCAATCTCATACGATACGGTATGGGAGGTCAGTTTAGTCAGTTCAACACTCTTCCCCACATATTAGCATAAGGGGATCTGGGATAAATGCTAGCCAAAACGACACAGACTCAGCACGGGGTAACTGGAGCGTGAACATGGGATATTGTAAGATATCGGGACCTCACGATTCATGCCAATATCAGTCCGTTTTTTCTTCCCAGTTTTCAATTTACAAATCAGTATCTCCCTCGAATCGATTTATGGCAGTGGTCTGCAGCATTCGGAACTCCCGAGCGGAAATCTACGAAGGGGACTGATTCTACGCTCGGGGGACGACAACATGAATTTCCTATGAATCTCCAGATGTGACGCGCCGGAACGGTTTAATACGCATGGCTCCGAAGCCCAATCACTCTCGCGGAAGCCTTAATCCCCGACCAGCAAATATTTCCCTGCGAGTCTCTGATTTACGTCAGATATTCTAAAAACTGTTTATTCTTTTCATTCGAAGCACGTTTCAATAGAAAACCATCAGTTTAAATGGTACACACGCCACGTATTGGCAAGATATAATTCCCGTGACGTCACTGACAGTTCCCTGACAGGCAAAATGGTACATCTTCAGAAAATTTATGACTAACCCAAAGATCACAAGATCGTTATTGTTTAGCATCATCAGATAAACAAGAATAGTACGATCAGACAACATGCAGGCGAAAATATGGTATAATTGACGTAATTCGTTGTTTTCCGCGTTTCAATGGTTGATCTTCAATGCAGAATCAAGGTCAACTAAATTTATGTCTGCTGCTTCAAACGAGTAGGCCATAAATAAAGTTCAACGTTCAGTTTTATTTTTTAACAACAAAACTTGCATAATGATAGCAACAAAAGTACATATCATAGGGCGTGTGAACAGTACTATATGTAGTGAATGAAGAACAGAAATGCTGCAACTGCCTTGCCCTGATCAAGTACATGTCACGCTAAGAACCTGGTATAGGTAATAAATTTTCCGAAGATGTACCGTCTTGCCCCTGACGACCGAAACACACGTGACCACGCTCTAGTTCAATATGGCGTCAATGGCCTTCGAGGGACATCTCAAACCGGAGATCCCCGAGAAGTTGCGAATGTGGTCTGCAGCTGTCACAAAAATGGCGTCTGCTAGCGGCAAGTTTACCTGTGGCGACATTTCGTCACACGATAAAGCAGTTCTAAACCGGGTTTTTAATCCAAATTTACCATACGACGACTGCGGTGAAGATGAAGAACCATTTGACGTCGATCAAGGTACTAGGCTATATTTGAGTGATCGTTGGATTGAAGCGGGAAAAAATGTATCGAAATGTGGGGTATTGTAATCTTGGTAATACAAATCACGGTAATCAGGATATAGGTACGTTAAACTAAAATTTTATTTTCGATCTACACACATGAATATGGCTTATCTGAAAGCCAATTCCTGTAGAACGACAAAAAACTTTACACAATTAAAATCCGTCTATTTAAAAAAAAAAAATTATCTTGTTTTATTTGGCTCGAAATGCTTGACCGCAGTGATCGTCATTGGCATTATACCAACAGAAACAAGAGAGAGAAAGTACAACACTCAACACTAGTTGGGCACACTGGTTCTCGTCAGATCACCGAAGTTAAGCAGATTGGGGAAAATACCTTGATCGGGGTATTATACTATAACCTAGTTGGCTCACTGGTTATCACATTAATAAGTAAGTCATAGTCCATGTTAAGTATAACACAACCTAGCTTTATTTACCCTGATCTAATTATCTAACTTTGACGTAACATTAATTCTAATATACACAATTATACAGCACTACCAATTATTACAGAAACTATATGTTAGTACATATAGCAATCTACATTTACAAGCGTTACCTATATAACTTACATACACGAACTGCCTTGGCGCTGCAAAGTCGCATGCCAAGATGAATTCTAAAAGTGAACTGACTTGGTTTCCTACTGCATACATATTTATATACATTATAGTTTTAGTGAAATCCACAGGTAGACATTCTTAACAATCATAACACACTTTCAACAATTGTTCAAGTAATCCTAACGTCCTGTCATGTCTGCCAGCTATCCTGTTCATTCAGTATGACATCTCAATAATAGTAGGGACTCTTACCTAATAACAACAAGGATTATCTGAGACTAAAATGACAGTCTGACTACAATTGACACCTGGCTCCTGTCTTTGCACCAGCTGGTCAGAAATGGTCTAACAACACTAATTAAATGTCAACTTTCAAGAGCTATGAACTAATAGAACTGTTATCATAAAATCTTATTACAAAAGTAAACTCATAGCATTAAATCCTAGTTATAACTTGTGTTACATAATATTGAGTGTATACATTTATCAGTAACTAATAACTCCATACTTATAATACAAATTCACAATAAACAAACATTAAATAATAATGGAATATAATTGAGGTACATGTTCATTTTACATGTACATGTCTTATGGCTCTATTATAGTTATTTTACATGTACATGTCTTATGGCTCTGTTATAGTTCCCTCCGTCCCCGAATAAGTTTCGTCCCGAAACTGTAATAAATTGTCTGTGGTAGTCATTTTAATCGATGTTTGGTGGAGTTTTTATAAGTTCTTATGTGATGTTGATTGAAGTTGAAGGTTCCTGTGTAATGTTGAACTGTGGCTGAGGTCGCTGATACTTGTCTGGAATATGGGGAGCTTTTGCTCTTGGCTTTCTTGGGTCACTTCTGTCTGTGGACACCATACAGCTGAAACACTCAGATGTGAAATGCAGAGAGTTAGCAATGTTTAAGATATATTTGTATAGAAAGAGTTGGCACAAAGATATTCATTATTATTCAAGAGTGATTATTTAGTCAATCTTCATTTTTTTTTTTTTTTATAATTTTGTTACATGTATCATTACATCATTTATATACTTACATACATGGGTTATATTGAGGACTATGTACATATATATTCCTGTTTAGATACAACATTCCAAATGCACAATAAGGACACTGATCACCATGTAAAGAGAGATATAGGTTCTAGTCAAGTCAGTAATACTTATTCTGACACAGTGATCTATTGTAAAGAACATAAATGAATGAAATTGAGTAAGAAATGATGTTGGATAATTAATTCCTGAAAATCAAAAATGAAAAATGTAATGTTGTGTTTCACTTGAAACCCAGGCTGAAAAAGTTTGATGGGAAGACTTGCTGCAGACAAGTCTGACCCTAGCACTTGATTTTCAACCGGTGCCTCAGTGAAAGAGCACAACAGAGAAACTATACTTTATTTTGTCAAGATGAATGACTCACATAATTTTTTAGTGTTATTAAACAATTATTTTCGAGGAAAGAATAAACATACATGTAGGTAGTATTCATGTATGCATATACATACATACATGAGAGTATAAAGTGCAAACCTTACATCCGCAAGATCCTTGGATTTTTCACAACATAAAATAAGTTAGTCATGTTAGTGGGAATTATAACAAACTACATCAATACATCAACACATAATGCAACAACTTGTAAGCAGTAACTAATTATATACATATTCCCTTTTGTACTCGAATATGGTTTGTCAAGCCATATTAAGAGTATCACAGCATCTGTCAGGGGTGACAAGCCTCTGACCAGTCCTGTGGTTGTCTCAGCATAGTTATGTTCTTTCGGTACCTCTTTTGCCGATACCAAACTATGCATATATGTTCATATGTTCCTATCAAATCGAACGTGTGTATTGTGCCTCTCTAAATCATCAAGAAAATCATACACTGCATTCAGATCAATATTTTCTACAGGATTCCAATGATGTGGCATATATCTAGATTTGAATTCTGGGGATCTAAAATGAAACTGGAATTTGTAAACCTTCATGGAGTGTGGCACTGGAGTTCGTTGTTGAACTAAAGAAGGATAGAAGGGATCTTCATAATACAATTCCTTTTCATGGTTATACATTTCATGTTTTACCTGTACAATCAAGTGATGGATTTTGTTTTGGGGTATCCGATTAAGTGGAAACCAGGCTGCGCCATACACCCGTTCCTTTGTTTTGTATAACACTTTCACATAATACATGCCATCAATGAACTTGATTTTCTCAATTGCATCTATTTTTACACTTTTAATATCTATCATGGGTTGCTGTTTGGACATTAACTCACTTCGATCTGAGTTAACACAGGCCACAGTTTGTTCAGATTTCTTCATGAAAAACTTATTTTTGGCCTAAAGGTTTGCGCCTTTTCTTGCCAGACAATGTTTTGTCAGCATGATATTGTCGACGCAGCTCATCTGGGAGACTCGTATCATGCTCCCAGGTGGAGCCTCTAGTCTTGTCTACCCATTTAATCCTGTAGCACATTCGTCCATTGTAACGTTTTGATGCTATTATTTTGTCAATTTCAGTCACTATGAATTTGTTTGATGTTGTTACCAAGTTGGGATCTTGATTTGTATTTGAGCTTGGCATTGTACCGGTACCTTTAGGATGTTGAATGGTTTTAAGTGTTACTCTTGTTTTTGCCTGTTCATTGTTCTCAAGTGCTACTTTTGTTTTTGGGACATGATGGTCTTTTGTTTCTTTTGTTACATTGTTCCGTTTGTTAGTGGTATTTGTCTCGTTTTCATCATTTTCTGACTCTATTTCTTCTGGATTGAGTTCATCATTTGTTTGTGGTAAATCTCCAGGCTCATAGCTTGGCCTGTCTGCTGGGTCATGAAACTTTTTGAGACGGTTTGCATGAATCATTGATTTCACTTCTTTATCGTCACTACATTTGCGCAATTTGTATGTGTAGTTTTGTCCAACCAATACAACATAATATGGTCCTTCCCACTTTTTTGTTAGTTTGGGAGATCGGCCCACAGTCTTTTTCGTACAATATAACCATACCTTTTGTGCTGGCTCGAATGTTGGTTCCTTTGTTCTTCTATCATAATAAGTTTTGTATTTTGTTTGGGCTTTTTTCAAATTTTCATCTGCAATTTTCCTATACTCTGCCAGATTGTCTAGAATTTTTGACAAATATGTTCTATGATCCTTTGACAGTGTTTCTTTTGGAATTAGAGAGGTATCTATTGGTGTTCTCATCTGTCTACCAAACAGCATTTGATAAGGAGATAAGCCAGTTGATTGGGTGGCTGGGGTCATGCGGTATGCCATCATAATACCTGGTATATGATCTGGCCAATCAGTTTGGTCTTCCTTGATGTAGGCTCTTAGACCCTGTTCAATGACGCGATTCATTCTTTCACATGTAGCATTGGTTGCAGGATGATATGAACTAGTTTTAGCATGTTTGATGTTGAATAATTCTGTCATGGCTGCTATGAGTTTGGACATGAATTGAGCGCCGCGATCGCTGACTAATTTGTCTGGTGACCCATAACGTGTGAGAATTTCTCTGTATAAAATGGATGCAACCTCAGTGGCCTCCTGGGTTTTCATAGGAAAACATTCTGGCCATTTGCTGTAAGAATTCACTACAAGGAGTAGATATTTGGAACCATCCGGAGTTTTTGGAAGTGGGCCGAGTATGTCAATATGAAGCCGCGAGAAAGCACGTTCATATGGCAAGGGTTTAAGTGGTGCAGGCTTATCATGAACATTTGTTTTGATTTGTTGACATGTCGTGCATGTACGTACATAGGTACACACATCTGTGTACATTTTATCCCAATGATATTTGGATCTTATAGCAGCATACATTCTTTCTTGACCTTGGTGGCAACCTCCTAGCACTGAATCATGATAGGCTTGGAGTATATCCTTGCGATTACCTCTAGGAACAGCTATCTGTTTGGTATAAGAATTGGCAGCCTTTTTATTTTTTGTATTAAAGAAATGATACAGAATTCCGTCCTCAATCACATAATGATATGCTTCCGCAACTAAGCGACGACTCTGTTTTGGATCATCCGGTAGATCACCATTTTCTTTGTAGGCAAAGATCGGGGCCAAGTCAGGACAGTCACGTTGTATGCCCTCCAGAAATGGATTTGAAATTACAATTTCAGTATTGACTTGTGCAACAACAATTGTATCTTTTGGACATATAGTTGCTAAATGAGCATGTTTGGGTTCCCTGTATGTCAGAGTTGCCTCAATTGGCTCATTCTGATTCTCTGTATTGGATAAATATGTGGTTTCTATACTACTCACAATGGTTTCTTCTGTACTTTCAGTTGTGGTTGTTTCATATTCTCTTCTAGACAACCCATCAGCATTTCCATTTTTAGCTCCTGGCTTGTACTGAATTGTGAAATTGTACTCTTGAAGCTCGAGAGCCCACCTGCCTAGTCTACCTTTGTTAGCTTTTATGTTGTTTAACCAAGTGAGGGCAATGTGGTCAGTGAAAACACGAAAGTGAGCATTTGCGATGTATGGACGAAAGGCACGAACTGATTCGACTAATCCAAGACCTTTCTCTGAGATATGCCATGTCTTTTCACTACCGCGCAGGGATCGTCCGCCAAAGGCTATAGCATGTTCATTGCCTTTTTCATCTTTTTGTCCTAAAACATATCCTATTGCACTATCAGACGCATCTGTTGAAATAATGAATTCTTTGTGGAAATCTGGATATGCTAATATAGGGGCTGTGACAAGTGCTTGTTTGAGTGCTTTGAATGAATTTTCAGTGTCATCGGTCCATTTGAATTTAACATCTTTCTGAAGAAGTTGATTCATGGGGGATGCTATTGAAGCATAATTTTGTACAAATTTGCGATAGTAATTGCATAAACCTAGGAAACTTCGAACCTCTTTCTGTGATTTTGGTCTGGGAAATGATTTAACAGCATGAACTTTGGCTTCATCCACAT
>JAVTVY010052114.1:0-26720 GCA_036873755.1 Hanleya hanleyi | reverse complement strand
TAAGTAGCCTCTTTGTGGCCATCATCACCTGCAGTTCCAGACTGTGGACCATTGAACAGACTAACACGTCAAAGGAATTGAGTATGTAGACTAACACAATATAGGGATTGGGCATAATATGTAGACCAACATATCATATGGATTGGGTATGTAGACTAACACATTACAGAGATTGGGTATGAAGCAGATGAGGATTTAATCTCCAGATAAGTGTGTGGCCTTCCCAGCTGTGAACTGGTGGTCAAACATTAATTGACAGTTTGATAAATAGCTTTTTTCAAGGTTTTCAAAATACACTGAGTTTGACAAAGTATGTAGCATTCTTTGCTGTTTCAAAATAATTCCCAGTCTTCATGACGCTACAAAGTGTCACATTTTGTCATTAAATGACTTTTCTTCAATTTGAAAGAGGAATGACAATGTTACTGTTTCTCTGTATTTGAATAACAGCATTGTAATTTGAACTTCCTGTGATTAATTATCAGGGGAATCGCACATGCAACAATGTTTCAATGTACATGTTCAGGATATCATGGAGCAAATATTATGTGGAAGGGAAGCTGTTGGAGAATATAATAGGTGGTAAATGGGTGAATAATAGCTCTAGGAACGTTATTCTACATAAGCTGAGCAAGAGGTTTGTCGGGAAATTGTTTCTAAAAGCCTACATGCATAAGGCAATCCCTCAGAAGGAGAAAAACATTTGACTCCTCGTACATGATGAAAAATAACACTGGACTAGAAATTAGCTAATTTCACACCCTGCTAGATTCCAAATCTGCTAGGGAAGCCATATTATGTAAGTTACCATAATCTTACACGAGTGGTCATGAGGAGTGAAGTACATGAATACTGTATCCAGATCTGAACTGTAATTGCCATTGTGTAGGCCCTTATTATCACTAAGGGGAATCGGTTAATGATTTATCAATACAGCATACTATTGGGCCAAAATTAAAAAAAGTTGTTTGTTTGCAGTAACAAGGGCCCTCAAAAAATGTTGGGTCAGAAGCCAGCGCATGAGCTGCAGACCGGTCATGTTTTTTTTCGGGAGGCAATCCTATGTATAGGCGGATTATCAATTACCACATGGACAGCTGGCTGAACTGACAGTTAATCCTGTAGATAAATGTATGGTAGAATATGTAGATTTAATTTACGTGAATAACTGCAAATTGAGTCATCTGCTATTCCTTCATCCTATGGTAGAAAAGATGGCAGACTTTGCAAACAGGTACAGAACTGGTTTGTGGCAGACCTTGTTCCTAGGAGACTCGCGCTTGCTAAATATAGCCACCATATATCATATGGCTGGAAGAGGAATTTATGTGCACAGCTATCGGAATGAGATTAAGTCTCCAGCTCTCCTTAACAGGTACAATCCTTCTGCATAAACTTGCCTACAAATCAAAACTATGGTATGGAGAATGTATGTTGTCTGTCAATATGGTGGTGTTTGTGGCACGCACGATCATCTGATGGGAAAAATTTCTTCTTGATCATAATTTTACTTCTTTTGAAAAAAAAAAAAAAAACTTTTGGGTTGCTCCCATTTTAAGCGGGTCGTCGCATTACCGCAAACGAACTCTTTTTTAATTTGGCCTTGTGAAGAAAACATACGATATTCAGGATATACAGTGTAATGAAGTCCATTCTTGACACTGACATTGACATTCTGTCTATCACCAATAGGTCAACACTATCAAAAATCTGAGGTTATTTTATCACATTTCCTCCCATTGCAAAAATATCTCTCAGGCAGAGGAAACAATTCAGATCTATGAAAATTAATAAATGTGTAATCAGTTATTCCTATGTCTAGATTATCAGCCAGATTTTACTGATGTTCCATGACAAGCTGGGATAAGTGGACAGATTCAGAATGACTCATATGATCATATTAGAGATAGAATATCTGGACATGCTGCATAGGACACAAACTTTGGCCTGACAAAATATACAGCGTACACAATGGGATCATCAGTGCCAGGACTTGAGAAAAGCAGGACTATGTTTTGACAGCTTGCTGAACTCTGGCATTGAATGCATGTGGATATTGAAAAACTCAAAATGTCTTATGGAAGAACTTGATGCTAAAGGTCAGATACGATGGGATTTCTCGACTCTCTATACTACAATCCCTCATCAGGACCTTATTATGTTCAAGACATGAAGCTGCGCTATCGAAACCCCTCGGCTCTGAACCCCAGCTATTATAATGTAAGGGTGTCTCTACCAATTGATTGGCTTGTGGGAAGAAATATTTACCCCTGGTATTGTAAGTGTACTTTCTTTGAAAAAGTTTTCCTCCCCTTAAATTAATTTGTTTCTGGAATAAATACATACACTATAGATATACGTTTGTCATATCTTGGTAAACACAACTAAAATTGCTGAAATGGAAATCATTAGAAGAGAGCCAAATTTGGGGAAACATTTAAGCGGTGGGAATATAAAATGACGTGTGGCAACTAAAAAGTGTTGTTAGGTTAGGTTGTTAGCAAAACAAAAAAGTAAAACTACAAATCATGTTGTGAATAAATTTTGTTTATTATAATTACTGATAAAAAAACTTGTTAGTGGAACAAGATGAGTGAATCATATTAGTAGAATAAGATCAATCAGGTTAGCAGTCCATTTTTTGGGAGGGATGAATAACTGTTAATGGAACTTTAATGGAAAAAGATCAATAACTTCAATGAACGAACTGTTTACGCACCTTTTGTGGGAGATATTTAATTGAATGCGACACTCTGCAAAATACTTTCTGACACGACTCATTTTCGATAGGCATCTAGTGTCATTTTCAAAACAGATTTGCAGGCATTCTTCGCATTGTGTAAGAGAATAAATCAATAAATCAGTCATCCAATCAATAAATAAATGTGATAGTATACAAACATGATATAGAAATTATATGTAAACTTAACATAGGAATTAGTGGATTTTATTAGACAAGGGGCATAACTCTGCAAAATACTTTCTGACACGACTCATTTTCGATAGGCATCTAGTTCAGGTCAAGAGAAACAACTGTATCACGTTAGGATGTTGTATATGGAACGGTTCTGAAATTATCACAATAACAAATCATAAATGGATTTTTATTTGTAAAAAGGGGCATAACTCTGCAAAATATTGTCCGAGATGACTCATTTTCGATAGGCTTCTGATTTACGTGCACGATGTAACAAGTTTGGTTGCCATGCATGAAACGGTTCTGTAGATATCACGGTAACGGACGGACGGACAGCCGTACATGATGACGACAATACCCCTAGGCCAAAGTTGGCCGAGGGGTAAAAACTGATTCTGGCTATGTCAGAAGCCATAAAGCATTCTTTTGCTCTATTACATATAAGGGATAGCATTCATGGGATGTTTCTTTATTTATAGAGTTGCTCTAATTTCACATTAATAATAGAGCTATGGGAAATCTGGAAACACAATATATCAACAGCATATACATGTACGTATTCCAATGGGTAACGTGAGCAGTAGGGTAGGCATTAGGACTCCGACACAACCTGAACTCTTGGAAATCCCCACCCCCCTGTTGAAATCCTGCCTATATTAAGATGGGCACTGCCCAAGTCAGAATCACTAGTGATTTTCATCAAAAATCAGCTAATCAGAAAAGCCGGTTTGGTAATTCATTGAAAGTTGCTTGATATATCAATGATGTATACCAACTTTCGTATTGAACAGTTGAATGGTTTCCAAGATATGGATCATTATCCATTTTGCATAAAATTAGAGATGATCGCCAAGGTTTCCATCCAATCACGTCTCAATTCAATAGGCTTCTGGTCCTTGACTAGCTAAATAAGCATACCAAATTTGGAATTCTTTAGTGGAACCGTTTTCCGGCTATCTCGCTCATGTACGGACGTACAGACAAACGTACAAGACCACAACAATACCCCATGGCCAAAATTGAGCGAGGTAAAAATGAAGCGGGCCTTCTCTCTCGTTGACTTTACGACAAAATAGAGGATTACAATTCCGACATCGTAAAATATCCCTATCTGGACAGTAATATACCCGAGGGACCTGCTTATGGCATATGCATATCTCATCTAATAGCATTTGCTGGATCCTATGTTAAATGTGATGATTTTAACGTCACAAAACATTGCATAAACTTGTAAAACAGGGCTATATCATCAAATCCTCCACTCGAAGTTTCTCAAATTTGGCAATACATATCGCATGCTGATAGCAAAATACGAGTGTAGCGGGCAAGATCTATGGTGGTACGTTTCGTAACTTGTGTCTAATTCTGCTTAACCTGGAACTAGGGGTCATATGAACCTATGTATTTCAAGATCCTCAATGCTCATAGTGTTCATATGAACAGTCACAACCAAAGCATGACTGAGATACAACATAGTCTTGATAACGACTTTACAACGCATATCATATTGATTAAGAATATTGATCAGTGATATAGATTTGATATTTTTGGAACATCATGTCTTGCTGGCATCATTGAAAACTGTTGACCGCTTCTCTGGCAGGAAATGGCCTAGTTTTATGTATACTATGATTTATCCTTCTAATTTGGTGCTGATGCTATTATATGAATTAGATCTTTGGATTACGGATGCGGAAATTCTTTAATGGACGACGGCTGATTATTGAATGATGGACTAGATGCTTGTATTTTAATCAGGTAACTTCACAGTGAAGATCTGCATTCGATAAGATTAAATTAAATGCAACATAAAAAGATGGTGGAAAAAGTAACCGGTGTACTGACAAGAAGTCATATGACACTACAGACCAATATTCTGACTGTATATCTAAAACCATTACAAGAACTAAACAAGATTCCTGTGAAGATTTGTATCTCAGCCATGCTTTTATTATAGTCATTATTTCCAGAATGTCATCCAGTTTGCTTACTGTAAATAATGACACATTCCTGGTCTTATTCTATTTTTCACTGTATCTCGAGCATCATACATCGGACTCTCACTACTCAGGCATGGGATGGAATCCTTATTTGAGGTATGTGGAGGACATGTTAGTAGTCAGTATATAAGTGTATGTATACAAACCAAGAAACGACGCATTCCTGTTTTTCCCTCTGCTGCATAATGGATGGCCAAATATATACAGCCCAGTTGGACCTGACCCACCACGAACAGCAGGGGTAAGACGGTGTACAGTTTGTCGGGCATCAAGGGGACGCCAAGACAGACAGCAGGCAAGAGAACACTGAGGTACATCAGCTTGGGGCCCAGGATCCAGACAGAACAAGGGAAGATCAGTAGTCTCTTTGTGGCCATCACTCGATGCATTTCCAGACTGTGAACCATATTTTCATAGCATGTACACAATATATGTATTGGGAGAGAATGTGGACTTGTGCAAATTTTTTAGATAAAATCGATTAAATCTGTACAAGGGAACTCAAGAAAGCTACTATTTCTAGGAATATAAATTTGGTCAATGTGCCCACATGAACACATACATATACAGTGCTATACACATTTGGCAATGTTCACGGGATTGAACACCACCAACAGAAACTTAAACACATGACACTTCCACAGCAAGTCAATACTTTTTTCATTGCAAAATTGCAAAGGATACACTGTGTAAATACATAAATTTGTAAACTATATCTTCAAAGGGATGACATGTGAGCTTGAAGGGATTTTTTTGATATTGTCTATGGTGAAGAATAACCGATGGAAATATTCAGGACACTTATATGTCCATGTGGCATTGGTGGAGAAATTTTCCTCAAAATGTAGCTTTCAAACAGTTATAATGTGCCTTTTGTGCAATTGTCTGCTTGTAGTGTGGTCTGGAATGCCATCTATTATTGGCTAATTAATACTCGAGTATATAGTACAATTTGTATGCCCCCACCCTTCTTATGTACCTAATTTATCTAGGTACAAAGTTGCCTGTATTTCAAAACTTCTTTGAAACAGTTAAGAATGGAGGGCAGACACAACAAAGGCAACACCAGATCATTGCACATCTTCCACATACAGGGGCTTGGTCTATACCGAAGTTTATGAATCCTTGTACCGAAAGTAACAGAAATAACCAAAGAAATGATGTACACAGACAGACATACATGTACATAGATGGAGAGACAGACCTGACAGTCATTCAATGTCTGTCATTTCAATATCCAGAGTATCTGGTTCACAATTGCAAGTTTTGTTAAGGTCTTACATAGATGGAGAGACAGACCTGACAGTCATTCAATGTCTGTCATTGCAATATCCAGAGTATCTGGTTCACAATTGCAAGTTTTGTTACGGTCTTACATAGATGGAGAGACAGACCTGACAGTCATTCAATGTCATTTCAATATCCAGAGTATCTGGTTCACAATTGCAAGTTTTGTTAAGGTCTTACATAGATGGAGAGACAGACCTGACAGTCATTCAATGTCTGTCATTGCAATATCCAGAGTATCTGGTTCACAATTGCAAGTTTTGTTAAGGTCTTACATAGATGGAGAGACAGACCTGACAGTCATTCAATGTCTGTCATTTCAATATCCAGAGTATTTGGTTCACAATTGCAAGTTTTGTTACGGTCTTACATAGATGGAGAGACAGACCTGACAGTCATTCAATGTCATTTCAATATCCAGAGTATCTGGTTCACAATTGCAAGTTTTGTTAAGGTCTTACATAGATGGAGAGACAGACCTGACAGTCATTCAATGTCTGTCATTGCAATATCCAGAGTATCTGGTTCACAACTGCAAGTTTTGTTAAGGTCTTACATAGATGGAGAGACAGACCTGACAGTCATTCAATGTCTGTCATTGCAATATCCAGAGTATCTGGTTCACAATTGCAAGTTTTGTTAAGGTCTTACATAGATGGAGAGACAGACCTGACAGTCATTCAATGTCATTTCAATATCCAGAGTATCTGGTTCACAATTGCAAGTTTTGTTAAGGTCTTACATAGATGGAGAGACAGACCTGACAGTCATTCAATGTCTGTCATTTCAATATCCAGAGTATTTGGTACACAATTGCAAGTTTTGTTAAGGTTTTACATAGATGGAGAGACAGACCGGACAGTCATTCAATGTCTGTCATTGCAATATCCAGAGTATTTGGTACACAATTGCAAGTTTTGCTAACGTCTTGCATAGATGGAGAGACAGACCTGATAGTCATTCAATGTCTGTCATTTCAATATCCAGAGTATTTGGTACACAATTACAAGTCTGGATAAGGTCTTACATAGATGAAGAGACAGACCTGACAGTCATTCAATGTCTGTCATTGCAATATCCAGAGTATTTGGTACACAACTGCAAGTTTTGCTAAGGTCTTACATAGATGGAGAGACAGACCTGGCAGTCATTCAATGTCTGTCATTTCAATATCCAGAGTATTTGGTACACAATTGCAAGTTTTACTAAGGTCTTACATAGATGAAGAGACAGACCTGACAGTCATTCAATGTCTGTCATTTCAATATCCAGAGTATTTGGTACACAATTGCAAGTTTTGTTAAGGTCTTACATAGATGGAGAGACAGACCTGACAGTCATTCAATGTCTGTCATTGTAATATCCAGAGTATCTGGTACACAATTGCAAGTTTTGCTAAGGTCTTGCATAGATGGAGAGACAGGCCTGACAGTCATTCACTGTCTGTCATTGCACATCTGTTACATACAGGGTATGACTTACCCGAGTTTCAGATTCCAAATTATAAAACACCAGATACGGTCATAACATTCGAGAAAATAGATAAATATGAAAGTTGAAGTAGGCCAACAAACATCCACTACATGTACATGTAGGGCGGACTGACCGACGGAGACATACATGTAGATGTAAGGCAGTGCACACCTGCTACATACAGGGTACATGTATCTCGGGAAACAATGCCCAGATAAGTTTGACCAGATATAAACAGACAGACACACCAAGTCTTTACTATATGGGGTGGGGGGAACAAAACAAGAGTCGAATTTGGCTTCAATATATGCCCGCACAACACAGTCTCCCCCCCACTAATCCATCCTCTCACATACAAGATTGCAATTTCCAATGAATTCCTGATTTCCTGATTTTGGTGTCACAGTGACCTTGACCTCTGACATTGACCTCAATTGTCTCCCCCTAATCAGGATAGAGCAATCCCACTCTCTAAAATGGAGGTAAAAAGGTTGTTTTTGCTCAATAAATCAGTTCACATAATGAATTCAGCAAAATTGTCTCGAAGCGCACACAGATGGCATGGGAGTAAGAAAATTGATTGTCATCGATCTAATTTGCTTAATAATAGGAGAAACATCTATCGCACTGTTTCAACAACATGGATTGGTTCTTCAAATGGCAAATTAATTTTAGGACATGGAACAATGTATAAATTCATGAGCCTGAAGTTTTGAAGCATTAGTTAATTAGGAATCAAAAGTTATTGAATAAAAAAGACCCTTTTTACCTCCATTTTAGAGAGCAGGATCATCATAACTTGCTAAAGTGTTTTTGAGGTTTAACTGACAATGACCTTTGATCAAGATCTCAATTTTGGTACATGGCAGTCTTCTCCTACTGTATCTGCCGATTCAAATTGCAATTTTTATTTATTTCCCTATTATTGGGTCACAGTGTCCTTGACCTCAATTTTGGTATGTGATATCTTTTCCCCCTAATGAATCCACTCCCAACAAGAGCCCAAGGGGCTTCAATATACGCCCGTATATCTGGAGTTACATTGGTTCAAATTTCAAGGTTGTTTAATAGCCTTGATTCCAATTGATCTAGCAATCCAGAGAAAGGTCTACAATTTTTTGCTTATAAGAATGTAACATATATCACATCTTGTATTGAATGATAAACTAAAATGAGCTTAACTCTTGGTAACTAGTTGACCTTGAAGCAAGAGCTGAGAGCTCACATATCCCACACTTAAATCGACAATAGTCAAACACAAGAAAATAGTAGTTTTCCTGCAAATGGATTCCTTTCAGACGAGAGAATTTTTTATGAAGGAAGAAGAAAGTGATGAAGTAAACCTTTGTTCTTGAGTTAATAAACAGGTGTGAAGTTCATAAAGGACTCCTCTTCCCGTTAAATTAGTAAATGTATGGTTTTTATTTCACAACAGTTTAACTTACAGTGATGTAAGTGGACTTCTGTCAAAAAACCTGAAAATACTATCCTAGCACTTTAGGCCGGGGTCCAGGGGCCGCCTAGGCCCCTGGAAGCTCTGGGGTCCTAGATGGCTGGAGATACATTCGAGCCAATTTCTGGCAAATAAAATAAGAAAATATGATTGGCAAGCCACTACGTTTTTTGTGTTGTTTTTCAAGCAAAACCTGTTTCATAATACACCCTCATTCTGTTCTGAAATAAGCAAACTTATTTTGAAAATTAATTTCTGTAAATTTATTCAGAGACTCCTGTATGGAATGATGGAACATTTGGATCACACATTATGACATATCTAATGTCTAACCTGAGGTATTTCAGCCGCTGCAAATTAATTGTTTCAACTTACTCTGTGGCAAAGTACAACTACAAGTAACGTCATTCCTACTACCCTCCTGCATAGATTTTGTTGCTGTAAATAATACAAGCAGTGTCTGGTTTGACAGTTTATTTTTGTGTCTCGACAGATGCTTTGCCGATTTTGCGTGAGCTTGTAAAAAAAATTTTCCTGAGCTGCCGTAACGTACTCTATCATTACAAATGGTACATTCAGCCAAACCTGGCAAATGAGTTTCCTTATGTAGTCTGAAAGGTGATCCCCGTGACAGTCTTTGTCCTCCAGCCATGACCAACGATACTTATTTTTGATACTCTTATCCACCTCGTTGACGTCTATGTCGGCACTGCGATGTAACACGCTCATGATTTTTCACTTCGATTTTCACTCCGGCAAAAAAGGCGCAATATCCCATAATAGTTTCGGCTGCTAGCGATTTGAGCGCCAGTACTACAGGGGAGACAACTCTAGTTGTCTCCCGAGTTGTCTCCCGTATCACGTGGCGGACAAATCATTATAAAAATGGCGACTACGTCGGTTCTTCGCTAGAGACGATCGGGATCCAATTTTGAGGATCAAAAATGGTAACAATACATGCTTTATCAAGATCAGGTAAAAAAATGCGTTTTTGAACGCTCAAATATCGATTTAGTCGACATCCTGGTAAAACTAGCTAAATAATATATAGCCCTCAAGAGTATGAGGGCTATAGGTCGGCCCCAGACACCTCCAGCGAGGGTTTTAGATAATTTTATTACGAATCACCCACCTCTAAAACTGCCGTACATCTAATCTCTATCCCCTCCTGCGCACTATTTTAAAATCTTGAGCACTATTGTGAAATAGTAACGAATATATCGCCGTCTGAATTTTCCAGTCGAATTCCACTTTAAACGCGCCATGTTAACCATATACAGTGACGTCACCAAGATGGCGGGGCAGAGAGTTGAAGTTTACGACTGGAAAATTCAGACGGCGATATATGCGTCACTATTTCACAATAGTGCTCAAGATTTTAAAATAGTGCGCAGGAGGGGATAAAGATTAGATGTACGGCAGTTTCAGAGGTGGGTGATTCGTAATAAAATTATCTAAAACCCTCGCTGGAGGTGACTGGGGCCGACCTATAGCCCTCATACTCTTGAGCTCTTGAGGGCTATATATTATTTAGCTAGGTAAAACCGGACGAGAATCTAAATTTCTATAAAAACGGAATTTTTTCCAAGTTTCAACAAAAAACCGGATTTCCGGCAAAAACCGGAAGACTTACATCACTGAACTTAATGTAGCTGTTTCAAACATGGGAGACAACTCCACAGGACAATACCATATAAATGCACGGAAAAGAACTTCGAATATTCCAACAATATTCCAACACATTTAGTCAGCTAAGCTTGATTCAGTTTTGGGGGACTGCGACCTAGACCTTTGACAAATTGATCTCATATGTATGGCCCACTTTGCCATGCGAGTAAGGTATACTCAAAGTTTGGTACCAATCCATACCTTGAAACTAGAGGTATCGCATGGACAACAAATGTTAATGGAAGAATGGACACAATTTTGGGGTCAGTGACCTTGAACTTTGACCTTGACCTACATTTTGGTATGTGACACATTGTGTCCCCCTAATGTATCTACTGACACAAAAAAATGTTATTTTTAATATCCTAATTTTGGGGTCAGTGACCTTGACCTAATTTTTGGTATGCATCACTTCATTTCCGCCTATTGAATCCACTCACAAAAAATTAGAAATTTTTAACGATTTCCTGATTTTTCAATCACACTGACCTTTGACCTCTGACCTTGACCTACATTTAATATGCAACACATCGTTCCCCCCCTAGGGCATTCACTCACCAAAAATTAGAACTGTAGATAGAAAACTGTCAACGATCAATGATTTCCTGATCTTTGGCAACAGTGACCTTTGACCTCTGACGTCGACCTCAATTTCGGTACGCGACACATCATCTCACCGTAGGGTATCCACTCACAAAAAATTGCAACTGTGGATAGAAAACATTCACAGATATAGACCGGACACGGGAACCGGACAGACGGACAGACGGACAGACAGACAGACAGACGGACGGAAACCGCCATCACATAATACGTCCGCCTTTTGGGCGGGCGTATAAAAAATCAGCGGTTTTCAATGTTCTCCTGAATTAAAGGCCATATTGACTTTTGACCTCGACCTCAAATTTGGTACATGATACCTAGTGTATAGATACTCCTCAAAGAAATTGCAACTGTAGATATAGAAATGATTGTGCATGAAATAATTGGAATTGCAGGACTTCTCATTACTTTTTTGGGGAAACTTCAATGAATGTTCACCAATTTTGATGATTTTGAGTGAGTATGATTTAACATTGCTTTCAACAATCTTTCAGTCATATAATGAGGTTTGGGTCAAACATGTAGCTTTGATGTTTTGAAAGACCGAATTACTTCTGATAATGTTATAATGCGGCTGACAACAGAATCCAGAATCCTGCATTCTTTAAGGCAGCGCATTGTGGGACACCATGGGAATCTCTGGAAGAAGTTATTTACTAGGGCTGGATGTTGAAAAATGTAATTGGCATATCAAGTGGTCAGTTTATGAGAACATATTTCAACTGAAGTCAGCATATCAAGTGGTCGGTTCATGAGTTGGCGACTAAACTTTACTGAGTGACGAGTCCAGAGACTCGCAACCAACTATACGATTTAAGCAATAAAACAAACACAAGTTTATTAAATAATTTTCCACGACTCTCATTGAGAATGAATAACCAATACATAAATTCCATGACTTGATTTCAGAAGACTTTCTAGAATGTCCATTACCATGTGAACAGAGTTGTTGAGAACCAATAAATTGAAAGTACTAACATGGTCAAAGGGTGAAAGTTTGTTATCAGTAAGGAAACAGAAATTGATGCATTCAGCAAAATCCAACAATAAATTCTAGAAATAGACAAACTTCTGAGCTGCATGTACTCCACGTAAACATATTTAATGCACAAGCTTTCGACTCTCATGCCGGAGCCTTTATCAAGTGATCTGTTGAATTTCATAAAATTGGCAGTAAATATACAGATTGTCCAATAGTTTATCCGTTTGCATGGAAGATCGAATGTTATATAGAGATATACACCATAGTGAAGTACAGCTCAGCTTATTTCTATAATCAACGAACCCACGTATGACTCTAAAACAGTACCTATATCAACAATACATTCGCTTCAGAAGCTATGAACGTGATGAGGCAGAATAAAGTACTCTTAACCAGAATTTTGCTTTCATGACTTGTACATTAAAACATAATGAACCATGCTCATAAAGGTATAGAACATGACATGCTTTTATTAATTGGACAAAAAGCATCAGAGGATATGAAGATTAAAGGGAATAAAATGGATATTTGAATTACAATATTCATGATCTGTATGCTGATACATACTTGTATAATGAGGTCACCTGCTTTAAACTGAACATGAATTAATCATGGGTCCAATCTGGAGCCAATAGTCTAATTCAGAAAGGGTTTTTTCTCCTTTATTCTACTGGAGCCTGCTTTGGTGCAGGATGCTTCCGGTCAGTAGCAAAGGCCCTCACAATTATCTTCATTAATTAATTGAAGATAAATTAATTATATGATGAAAACAGAAGATAAATGTTCACATGTTCAACACGCATGCAGATATATGTATTCCCCTTTATAAAATAGTTTTTCAAACAAATATCCCAGAAAAGTTTCTCAATCTATTATTAAGATAATTGCGGGAGCCTTTGCAAAAAGCAAAGGTACGGTAATTTCCCTATTAATTCACCTTCCAAATTTAATTCGAAAACGGCCGATTTTTCCGCTGTCGTGATTTTGTCCATCCTAATAAAACGAACACGGGAGCATTTTCAATATCCGTGAAACAATAAATTCGAACACTCCCGTTTTCGCCACGGAGTTCGTGCCGATGAAAGTAAAGTGAATATGTTACTAGAATCTCGTATAGTATATCGGCGTATGCTATTATTTGTAAGCGCAGAGAAACAACAGGGAATGGTACAATATAATCAGACTGAATTACTATTACTTACAGTCTATAAGGAAAAAAATTGATTCAATTAACTCCGCAGTCCTGTAATTTTATCCTAACTTGATCGCGTTTCGCCGCAGTCGGGAAAAATATATACGGTAGTCCCCCGCACGTGGTCGAGTGTCTGCACACGGCCCGCTATTGAATCATTCTTCAGTTTCCAGCGTTCGTATATCAAATATCTTTCTTTAAACCAGCATTCCTTTATTTGAAAAGCACACATTATTTTAAGTAACAAATTTGAGAGATCTTCAACGTTAATATATTTGTTCGTCGTATATGCTAAACCCCTCGCTGTCTCCCATTTACCTGCCCGACCTGCCCTGTATTATTCGTATGGGAGGCACTTGGGCCGTGTTCAAAGGAGGCACTGGAAGGGAGCAGAGTTCAAACTTTGTCGGGTGACGTTCCCGCGCAGATATCAAGTTGTAACGTGTGTGCTGGTGAATTGCATCAGATTTCTTCACAGCAACTGAATTCATCGTTTGGGGAAAGCAAGATGCGATTTAACCTTTCGGTATGCTGTATGCTATTCGTTATATTTTCAGGTGAAGTGGACAATCAAACGACCATTATTTGACGTCAAAAATGAGCCATCAGGTTCTCTGATTTTTCTCCCTTCTAATAATACTCAACATACAATACAATATCTAATAGCATGTTCGTGAAAGAGGCCGTATTTTTATTATTATCATTATTAAGGTTCACTGTATAGGAAACAAACTTGAAACGATGTGTTCACATCGCACGACATAATAGTATACCCCCTCAGTGCCCCTCAATTTCCAACTGAAACACCAAGCCTCCACATGAATGGCATTTGCTGCAGGTCTCCTTTGATATTTAAATTGTCAATGGCTACATTGTTTTGAGTACCGGGATAGTTTGCTAATGAAGTGTTTAGTTTATTTTTAGCCTGTCCAGCTATTTCCCCATTCAGCACAGCTTGTCCTCCAGAGAAAACCACATAAAATGGAAGAATCCAAAGTCAGGATAGCGGTGACAAGATGTTTGTTTGCAGTGGAGAGAATTTGAACAGCATGAAATATATAGTGAAATAGGAGAGTCCACGTGCAGCATGCAAGTTTCACCCAGACTGGAAATGACACTTATTCATATGCAAATGAGATCGTGTGTAATAACATTGAATTGACTGCCTGGGGAATACCTTGTCCCTTCGGAAGCCCAAATTCAGCTCTGGGTGAGGATGCGCGATTCACCAGCAAGAGGCAATTGAAAGGGGTTTTAAATTAACGCTGCAGTATTGTGGGTTTGTGTGTTAATGTGTGGCCCTTGTTCGTCCTGTAAATTTCACAATACCTCATTCAAACTTGTTATATCTTGGCTTTGATTGCATCTATCGTTTAATGAAACAAAGACAGGAAATCACACAGTTGACAAACGTCAGTTTTCCCACCAGGGCACACAAACAAATTTTGCGATGTGAAGCGCGGACAACAATCATCTCTGCATGTGCTCTGTTTTGTTCAAATATAGTTATCATAAAGACTTACTCTTTCCGGTTTTGTTAAATATTTTATTGTGAATGAAAATATTTCTTACGAATACCCACGAACTTACCAAAATTCCAGCAATCAAAAATTCTTTGGAATTACACCGCGCATTTTTACACTAAGAATCAAAACATCGCTATCGCCATTCCATTACTCTATATGCTAAACAAATTTGAGAAACATTTAAATGGCATTAGGTAAAGTTTCGGAGATGAGAACATACCAGTATTTAATTAATATTCAGAACGATATCATACTTCGACTTTTACTTTTAGTAAACTGTTACAGTACCGGTACCGTAATAGATATTCTCATACTTGAAACAAACCAATCGAAACGTGTATTGCCGACTGACACTCGGTTCTCTTGTACAATCCGCCGTTAATTCAACATTAATTTCGTGTCATAGGTCCGGGATATTTATTCAAGTCCTGGATGGTGTGTAAAATCATGCACAGTGAAGACCAAAAAGTCTATGACAGTCCGCTAATCTGTCTAAAACTTCGTGATACAATCCTACACAAATTTGCCGTTGGTTCATTTGCAGGGTTCACAACAACAACGTCGACATACCGAACGACTCGAACATGGAATACTCTAATATGTGTATAGTTTTATATTTCCAGAATATTCATTCAATTCCATGTCAGTTAGGTTTCATAATATAGATCATAGCTAATACTGAACAAAAAGGAAGGAATACGTTCAATGTTTTGGCCTACTTTTACAATGTTATTATGGACGCGAATTTACGGACGTCAGCTCAAAAATCTGCATGATCGTGCTGAACTTGATAAATATGCTGTCACTCGATAAATATGCTCGACTTCCTCGAATAAAATTAGACGCCTTTATCAGGGTAGAGGAGATTTTCTGACATCATACACTGCATTTTATGGAAACTGATGAGATATCAAAGTTAATACACGGTAATAAATACGATCACTACGACCACGGCGAAGCGGTCCGCCATTTTGGATTCTCCGTGAAAGTCGGCGCAACATTTAATTCGAACACTCGCGTTTTTCTAGAATTCGCTCAACAAATAATTCGAAAGTAGCCAATTTTTGGAGTGCTGAGTTTCATCACTACATCGCGAATTAATAGGGAAATTACCGTAATGCGATTATCATTACTTATCAGATTTTCATATCTTCGATCTTAAAGAGCAGCAGTGGTTAATTGGGAGATCATACCCTTTCCGGATAGGTATGGTTTACATCATAAAAGATAATAGACAATTGATACATGTGTACTGTGTATTGTTGTATGGACAGCTTGGCATCATAGTTTGACATCAGAAAATAGGTCAAGGTCAGTCTACTTCAATAGCAGATTCGCATCTGCGCAGGGCTGAAAATAACAGATAACCTTTCATACAGGTTGTCAGCACGTAACCACATACATGTATAGAAAACCAGCAACCTGTCTTCAGCTCCTCATTGATAGGCATAAATTTACAACTCGGTGAGTATAACACACGGCTATTGTATGGATGGCTTCTTCACTGCCGTCTCACAGTAACTGTGCAAATAATTGATTGAGATTCATTCTGTAATCATCCATAATCCATTGTCTATACACTATTCACAGGATTAACATATTAAACATCAAGCCCTCTCACTGTCTAGATTATCCTTACATGTACCCGACATGCGCCCCTCAAATCACCTATTGTGCTGAGAACTTTTGGTCACATTTTATACTTATTATTTATTCGTATAAATATATATGCCTCTGTGCTTTTGTTAAAGATGTAATCAGCCTCAAATCTGGGTTGGAATCGATGTCTCTCAAACTCAGCGAAAGTGACATATATTACAACAGGTACAAACTGAGACACATTTGACCACAAAAAACTAAACTTGTTTCTACCATTCACGAGAAAATAGAAGGAATTGATCTTAAAAATAAACAGCATGGCATGCCGTTTATTTTTCCACGGCCGTGTCAACAAGCGTATACACGTGTGGTGCATTCTACCAACGTATGCTATGCGACATTACCGAACCATAGGCACGAGCCATGACGTTATCCCTTGGCTGCAGCTGTGCTGCATTCAAATGCGTGAGCGTCGCTACGTCACTCATACGTCACACAGTGACGTCATTTTCCTCTCCGCGTACAACACACACTCAATGGCGAAACAGAAAACCCGTCGAAGCGGACAGAGTTTCAAATTTCTCTGACAAGATATTCTTGCATTCGTTGTGTATGGCGATCCCACTATCATCAAATATAATACATATGATGTTTTAGTAATCTTCCCTGCTGAAAAAACGCATAGGGGAGAGTTTACAAAATCCATCCATTTTGAGGCTGATTACATCTTTAATTCACTTTAAGAAAGTTGAAAGTACATGTATCTCCAATGAAACATCAGCTTCACAGTAATGAAGACGTTGTTAACCATTAGGCAGCCTTAGTTGACAATGTTGCGTGAAACAACATGCCAATTACCTATACTGACAATGTTGCGTGAAACAACATGCCAATTACCTATACTGACAATGTTGCGTGAAACAACATGCCAATTACCTATACTGACAATGTTATGTACAACATTCTGACCAAAAATGATCCTGGCCCCCATTGGGCATTTTATGTCCTTTTTGATTTCTATTTCATTAAGGTTAATTCCAATGACCTCACGGCTATTCTGACAAAAGTTTCGCCCCATCGGCCAGACAATGTTCGATCATGTTCCCTGCATCCAGTGGGCAATAAATGCCGTTTCTGGGAAGCAAATTTTGATGAGGACTAACACAGTGAGTATCTACATCTTTTTTCCTGGCCCCTGTGGGTGTTAAGTACTTTCTTTAAAATTTAAAGTCACATCTCTCAGCCCCATCATTAAGTTCACAGCGTTTCCATCAAAAACAATTTTCCAGACGCAATCATGAAATGGGCATAGATGCCCACCTTGAACTTGTTTTTGTAAGATACCATGAGGACCCAAATACGGTTACCCAGTGACCCAATTCCATCCTGACATAGACATCCACCAAACTGTGATCATATGGACCAGACAAACAAACAGTGACAGTTCAATTTGGGCACTGTTACAAAATGAGTCATCCCTCCCCTCGTAGATTTCAGCAGATCGGCGGTCCTTTTTTTTTGGCAATGTACGTAGCTCCCACTGGCTTTATTGTTTGATTTCCTCGTAGTTTGTGGTCGACCGCGAGGCATTGTGTGAGTGATGCTCACTCTTGCCATCATTTGAGAATCCCGAGATTTTGCATGATTTTCAATGAACCCGTATCTTGTTCTTAGAGACGTGCTGTAGGCGAATCTGCACCATGTTATAGCTCTGACTAACAGTACAGACTGAACTGTCGACGCTCATGAGAACGCGAGGCAACACGTTAAAAGTGGGGATATCCGCTGAATTCAACAACAACATGCATTTGATTGACGCAAGAGGGTAATACAAAACATTCCAGTGTTCAATGGTTGATCAGCAAAAAAATACAGTTAGATTTCATCAAAAATAGCTTCATCTGGTTTTATTTTCATTTGTTAGGTACTATAGCAATAACTTTTTTTACGTCGTCAAATTTGGGCTTTTTTGCTCTAGGGCCTGTTAATTTGGGCGTCGGTAAACGGTATGTAAATCGGCCTGTATACGACCCTAGTGTTTATAACTTTAAATTTATGTGTGCGGAGTATCACAAGTAGTATGGTGGGTACCTACCTTCATGCGTGCAATGCTAACTTTTGATTCAGCCCAAACTTCCCATGATTTTGTGAAAAAGGCCACATAACTGTGTTGAATAGCATCACAGCAGCCAATGACGATGAAAATCTGGTAAGCGTAGAATGTGGTATTTGTTGCAAACACTGGAGCGAGGAAGACAAAAAGTAAGATCTTTTGACCGAGGTAGTAGTTGGCCTCTTTGTAACTTTGAAGTTTCCGTTCTTTTTTCTTTGGCACAAACTCTGCCCTGTCAAAACAAAAGCTGAATGGAGCAAAAAAAAAAAAAGAAGGAAGTATTGCAGAGTCCATCTAAGGCCATGTGTGTTTGTATCTGTGTTTCAAGTTGACAGTAGTTTTGTCAATATCAAATATATATCAATTGTGATTTGGCAATTAATTAAATTGACTTTCTGCAACAGGAACACCAACAAGAAACATCCTCTGAAATTCAATGAGGTATTACATATATTTAAATCCAACCAGTAACTATAATAAAATTCAATGAGACAGGTGGACAGGAAACAAAACACACATGGCCTAAACCAACAACCACCACGACCTGAGGTATTGAAAACTGTTGGTGATAAAAGCAAGGAATTGGGCCCAGTTCGTCAGGTAAGAATCTTGAAACCAGGAACACTGCATGCAAAATAGCATGTCAAGTAGCTTTTGCAGGTTCAACACAGTTCCCCATCTGTGTTTTTCTTACACGATGATTCGGCCGGAATTGGGAGCCAGGAGTAATATGTGTGACTACATGAACAACGGATGGGAGGAACAGAGAAATGAAGAAAGGGGGGAGGGGTGGAAAATGAACAAGCTACAGGTGATTCATATGAATTCTTCAGCCATTGCCTCTATTATACAATCTCGTACATGCATGCATACATGTATGCTGTAGTTTTATCTTTGACCCCAATGTTATTTCTACCCGAAGTCAAAGGAAATTTAACCAGCAATGACATTTAAACCAGTCTGAACCTGACACAACGGATTGATGGAAACATCTGGCTCTATGGGTAAGCAGATTGGTTTGATTTAGATGAAAGACTCTTGACCTCTTTATGTCCAGAACTATAAAGCCAGTGCATCTCCCATCCAGAAGGAGAGCCACTTCAGCCGCGTCCTCTGCTTCAGTGGGACCAGATGTGCTTCCATAATATCCAATTGGAGCCCAGGGACTTCAAAGGTACTTCAAGTGAGCTTCATAAGCCTGGCGCACATGAGCGCATGAAATCGCAAGCAACAAGATATTTGGACGCTGGTGATTTTGGATTCTTGTTCTGCTTTGCCCGCACACGAGGCAACAGTGTTGCAACTCTGCATGAGCTGCCCTTGCAAAAGTGGTAAAATGCTGTCACATGACTGAGGGCGCCGCCATTTTGACCACTCATGTATCATCACATGATATCCACATCGCTTTTGACTGGCTGAAGTTTGCGGCAACAGGATAAAAAGGTTCTCGTACACCGCACACAAGCAACTTCTGTCGCCGGCGCAAATTTATCCAGAGATTCTGTCGCTGAAAATGAAACATGCTGAAACTTTGTATCATGTTGCTTGTGACAAAAACTCCTGTTTCCACTTCCCCGCACATGGGACGATTTTCGAGATATTCAGTCGCACGCTGTCAAATAACCTGTTGCTTGCGATTTCATGCGCTCATGTGCACCGGCCAAAATGAAACCCCAGAGCTCCAAGGGGACTTCAATGACTTAGTGTATGAAGGCCATTAGTCTCTTGGGGACTTCTCCTACCAGCACATGTATGAACATGGACCTCAATGCATCTCTGCTTGTCAGCCATTCATAATTTGTTTTCGAAGTAACTTGACCTACATGTAGCTGTGGCAAAGAACTTCTGCATGATACTCATAAACATATGTCTTCATGTTTAACATATTCAAGGGTGTGACTCTCAAGCAAATAATGTTTTATTGGATTATTTCCGAATCAACTATGGTATTATTTCCATTCTATACATGCCCCTCCCCAAGCATTCCAAGAAGTTTCAACAATATCAGTAAAAAGTATTTGTTTAGTTTATTGCCAGATAAGTTGTACTCATGCAACAATTTCAGTTGTGCAGGTTAGTTATAGGCTAGTAAGTCCTCTTTTAAAATATCTTGTGGTTGTTCTCAAATTTGAATTGCTTTTTTATACAGTTAAATTTCCGTGTTTGTCTGAAAGGGAGCTACCTCTATATTTGGCACTTCAGAACAGCTTCCTAGGGACTATGTAGTACCAATAAAGTCTCCTGGAATGCCAATATGGATTGTGGAGTGAGCGAGTGAGTGAATAGAATTTAACGTCGCTTTCAACAATATTTCAGCTATATTACGATGAACCAACTAAGCACCACCCAGCCCAGTTGTGTTCCTGCTACTTCAAAGAAGAAATCTTTGAAACAGCATGGAACCAGACACCCTCCATCCACCCTATAAAACACTGAGGACAGTGCACAAGACACAGATAGCACGCTTACATGGTGCAATAAAGACAAATGATATTACAGTGCTGGACATCACAATTTATCAAGTTCCTGTTGCTTCTCAGCAAAATGCATTGAAGCAACAGGAGCCTGAACCCACTCAACCACCCGCTATGGACTGTGGAATGAAGGGACCGCAATGGTACTTCAGTGGTGCTTCAAAGGGACTTTTTGGTCTTTCCATCATGCTTTATAGCCCTGCTACCTGAGTGTGCTTTAGATGAACTCTGAAGCATCATTAACTCTGAAGCATCATTAACATATCTCATGTGGAACTTCCCTTGGGTTATGGGCATATTGAGTGCACTAGTAGGAACTCCATCAACAGACTTCAATGGGACTCAAAAGTGACTGCGTTGTGCTGGGTTATCCAGAATATGAACCTTGAGAACCCCTTGGGGTGTACTCTCACCTAATTCCATCAACCTGTGACACACTTTCTGTGACATCACTATTGCCACATACATGTACACCGGCAATGCCCAATGGCAGCTCTATAGAATTAGAAGGCAAGACGACTGAATTTACCATGAAAAAAAGATAACTAAATACTTTTATATCCAATCATAAACAAAAAAGACAATGGTAAATTTGATCTCTGAAATCATAAATTCGAAGTAAATTTCCATAATAGGTCTTCATGAGGAACATCTCCGAACATAGGGCTGTACAATGAACTTGCTGCTGATGTCCTTTAAGGCATATCAGTACATGTTGGGCTGCTTAAAAGACTGAATACATGTACAAACTATACGCAAGGAAAAGCCCAGATATGAACACATGAGCTTTCGAAAGAATATCAAATATGCCTGTAAGAATCAATCAACATATAGATCTAAGTGATTTATACCTCATCGGAGAGCACTTGTAATGGGAGTATAATAGATTTATTTTTATGTTAGGAAAGAGCATCTAACAAAGTTTGGGAGCTGCAAAACCATCTTCCACACAGGAACAACTGCATCCATTGATCTGTTTCCGTTTCATTGATCTGTTTCCGTTTCATTGATCTGTTTCCGTTTCATTGATCTGTTTCAGCATTGTGAAATATCATGACTACCATTGTGGTAGACAAATTAAAGCTACTAGTGACTATGCCCTACATCAATGATCATGACATCAATACAGTACAGAAAACAAAATAAAGTAGGGAGGAACACCCATCATCTACCTGTACCAATGACATGAACTAGACAGTCAGGGAACCAACTCACAGAAGTTAGAAATTATAACCTCCACAACTGATTACATGTATATCAACTCTTCACAAAATAATGCTATTTTGAACAGCAGTGAAGTCACAGAGTGTAATGTTCTTCGTCACTGCCTTTAATACAGCCCATTATGTTTAACAACCTTCATGCATTCAAGTGCATGAACTTTACATAACAAGAGTTCAACTGTAACCCAAGACATTGTCAAACGAACTTTATCATGAATACTGGTGCTAATGACCATGAGATTACCCCCAGTCATATGTGGCTACAGCATTATTAGGAACAATCACCATGGGTGACCAGTATAAACCCACATGCGAAGAAACGTGCAGAAACGGGGAATAAGGTAACATACTGCTTTCAGTTACATTCACTGGGAAACAAAAAAAGTGGTTCATGTAGCTGCGCTCAGTTACTCTGCAAAAAAGGCTACAGACAATCAGCATTTCCTGATATATTCAACACTCGAAGCTGTATACAACTCGAGTCTATGTCTGGAAACACCACTCTTCGGGGCGATCCCACTGTGCTGGAAATTTAATACCTGTACATCGGTCAAGCTGGAACTGGATATTTTGAACTTATTAATCCCCGAAGTGAACTAAAATTTTAATCACAGATATTATATATTTGGGGAATTCTCAAACACACACCCTTGAAGATTTTTCGTTTGCTAGAATGGTTTAACGGAGATTTATTATCAATTGGCATTATATAACCTTAAAAGTTATAAGGTGCAGATGGAATGTTGATTTAACATTTATGGCCCAATTCAATCTTCTGTAGGTAAGTTGCCATGTTTGCATTAGAATATCGTTTTCTTCTCTCTGGTCAACTTTCTGTGACATTTTATGGTCAATCAGCATCACAACTTGTCCCTTCTCATAGTTATTGTCCTATGTAGTTCATAACTTGGCTAGGTTATAATTATTCAGTCTCCTGACTCCTAGAAGTATGGAATATTAAAAATATTACAAAGCAAGTCTACACAGACCATTGTGAAGTTGACATCTGATCTTTTGACCCAAAATGATTAGAGTTTTTGGTAGTCAAATGGTTATATCAATTTCAAGATGGGTGAAGCATAACTCAAGATATAGGTCAAACAACCTAATTATGAGAGAAGGATCAAAGTCAGGATGGCATATACATGTAAACAGGCGCCGTGAGCTCACATATTCCCCGCCAGATCTTTCAGTCATATGACACACACAAAAAATACTAGTACTTATTCAACATTGCTCAACATGAAACTATAACAAGTGTTCTGAGGACCCAAACATCTCAACTTACAGGGTCTCACAATGAAGCTGCACAGTATTAAAAACAAAACAAAAAAACATATGTAGAGCAAGCTTTCCGTGTACAGGTGTACATGTATGTACATTACTATTGGAAAATTACTAAGACGAAACCCTCTAAATTTAAACAAAACTTAAAACTTCATATCATAAATAGCACAGGCACATCCTCTAATCATATAAGATATGTGTACCGAGTTTCATAATCATCCAATGAAACTGACAACTGCAGCAAACTTTCTAAGTATATTCAAGGCCTACAATTTTGCTGAACAAAATTGCCGTAATCTGGACAAAAATTAATTTTCCATCTCAAAACATGAGCAGTGTGACTAACGTCACAGGACCTACGAAGTACAGTAGGCATTAGGGCTCGAACGCGAACTGAACTCTTGGAAATCCCCACCCCCAGTTGAAATCCTGCCTATATTAAGATGGGCACCGCCCAAGTCATCAAAAATCACCAGGAATTTTCATCAAAAGTAGGTGAGCTCAGAACTAATGACTGAACTGAAGAAATGGTGCAATGTTGTATAGGCTGGATATAAAAAACGTGCAGTATAACATGCCTTCAATCTCAACGAAATTCCAAGACCAGCAAATGAGTGAAAACGGATAGGCCTACTATCGGAATGTGTGTGGTATCGGAATGTGTGTCAACATTACCCTGAAAGTTAGGCTAAAAATAACAACCTCCATTCTCCGATCAAATGATTTGCTTCCTTCATGTATCGTGGCATATACAGCTCGCCTGACGCGAGATTCTGGTATTTCGGTAGCCTTCCGCAATACCACCGGCTAACAGCGACCAGCATGATCACGAGGGTTCCCGAATATTTCCAACAATTTACGGCAGATGTTCGGGAAGCATGGAGTGGACTATGAGGGAAAACATGGCGGAGCTACCTTGAAACGTATAGTGCCGACATATTTTGGCAAGTACCATTAAAGTTACTGATATTTTCGAGAGCTGGGCGCATCATATTTTTTTTTTGCTTAGTGCTGGGCGGCCGAAGTCAGTCCCAGGCGCTTAAAAGTCACAGAGAAGAATACAGCCAAGGGTTCCCAATGGGCATGACAGTGCACTCGCTGAGCTAACAATAAATAATGAAAAAAAAATAATTATAAATCAAATTTTCATCAGAATTCGATCAGCTCAGAACTTGCTGGTACCAATGCCCTAATGCACGTTCATGCCAAAAATCAAGGTTCTAATGTTAATGGTTCTCCTTATTTTGCCGACGAAAGGATTCGTATGGACTCACTGACTCATTACCGGACAATTTGCGATCTGTAGCCTACTTCGTAGGAATATTTCATCTCTTCTAATCATAAGAAACATGTGTACCAAGGTTCATAATCATCCACTGACAGCTGACAACTGCAGCAAACTTTCTATGTACAGATGTACATGTGCACTTCAGCTGAACCAAATCAGGGGGATTTAACATTGGAGCACCCATGGATTCCCCAGGGGTAGTGCTATAACTGAGCCGCCAGGTGGAACACCCCCTCACCTCATATTCTTTTTTTTCCTGAATTTTTCTTGATTTTTTGTCCTTAATTTGACGAAATTGTCTTCCCCCCTTCACAATATCTTCCCTTTACTTCGTAAGGCGAGACAAAAACAAAATTTTACCTTGAAAAAATGAGTCGAGGTTGTGGATCATCACCAGATGCATACATAGAATTAATTTGGAAAGCCTGGCTATAATTCTTCAATACATATCATAACAAAGACTAAATGACCTTGTAAAATAGGTCAAGGTCAGTCAACTTGGGTAGGCTTCAAGTTCATCGTCAGTCACATGTACAATAAGAATCTGAATACCCTAACTATAATCATTATAAACTAGAGCCTATGGGCTTTAATGAGATCTGGTAGCTGGGTTATTGGGGGATAAGTTTGTAATGAAATAAACGCACAATTTTATATTTAATTTGAAGTTGGGCACAGGTGGCACCAGGCACGAATGTATGTGGCTAAAACGCAAGCACAAGTTACATCCTGTGACAAGGTATATGAAGGGTCGTTCGCGCCATAAACGCTTCCTTTAAATGTTTTAACTTCTTAAACGTTTTAAAATTGTAAAGCTTTAAAAAGTTTAAACGTTTAAACTTGAACCAACCAATCAGATGTTATGAACGGACATTTTTCTGTTAAAAAGCAAACGTTTCCAGTTGTAAATTTGCGACTTTAGACGTTTCCTGTCAAACGACAAACATTTCCGGTAATAAAATTTGGGTCTTTTAAAGGTTTCCGGTTAAAAGGATAACGCTTCCGGCTGTGATCGTCCAATCAGATTTTTTATTCGGGCCGCGTGTATTCCAACATCTACAGCAACACGTGCAAATCTCCACTGGCAAACGTTTCCGGTATGTCGTGTATTGTAACTAATGAAAACCGTTCTTACAAATTAGGTTTTGGAGAATATCTTTGGCACCGGGACAATTTGCGCAGGACATGATGAACGGTGAGCATGAGGAATACAATATGCGCAAATATTTGTAGGGTTATTTTAATTGGTTCAAACAGACTACATAGCGGAAATGTTTTGCCTGTGGACACATGTTGATGTGGAGGTTTGAACATACGCGGCAGCACTAAAAAAAATCTGACAGGACAATCACAACCGGTAACGATTTCCCTTAAACCGGAAACGTTTAAAAGTCTCGAATATTCCTACTGGAAACGTTTGCCTTTTGACAGGAAATGTCTAAAGTATTGGACGTTAAAACAGCAAAGGTTTGCTTTTGGTCAGGAAACGTCTTCCAAATGTCAATTCATGACATCTGATTGGTTGGTGCAAGTTAAACGTTTAAAATTATTAAACGTTTGGATTTATGGCGCGAACGACCCTTCTTAAAAGGTACCGACATAATGAAGTTGAACATACCAAAGAAAGGCAGTCCT